>JBBPBX010030547.1:9103-21474 GCA_038048925.1 Garcialebias charrua
AAAGCTGATTGGCTGCTGAATGATGGCTGTGGGAGTGTGCACAGGAGGGCTTTATCAAGAATTTAACAAGATTAACAATTAAAAACAGTTATTTATTTGCTCAAAATTATAGCAAATGTGTGTCTCGGTTTAACTTTTCCTTAATAAATACACTTTAATGGTCAAATCAGCTGCATTTCAAAAATGGATTTGTGGAAGCGGGAGCGCGTAGAGGGAGGACTTGCTGTGTATTTCGTCAAAATTTAACAAGATTAACACCTAAAAACAATTATTTGTGTGCTCGACATTATAACAACGGTGTAACGACATTATAACAACGGTGTCTCAGTTCAACTTTTCCTTAATAAATGCACTTTAATGGTCAAATCAGCTGGACTTCGCCACGCTGCCCAGGCAAAATGCAGCTGATTTGACGTTTGCTCCAGGAGTTCTGGAGCGAGACAAAGGTGGCTTGTATGGCAAGCCAAGTGTCTCATTAATAGCCACTTTTACCTATTAATGAGACACTTGCTTGCCATATTGGTCGAGGGCCCTCTAGCGGCTGAAAATGGTAGTGTTCAATATTTTGGATGTCAGAATAAATGAAATCCTCAGATCTTGGCCAAAAAATGGGTTATAGATATCGGGAAAAAAAAACGTATATTAGTCGATTTGGTGTATAAGTCACAGGACATGCAAATTTATGCAAAACGACGCAACTTGTATGGCGTAAAATACAGTAGGTTAAAGCTGCACTATGTAACTATGTAGTGCAGTCTGTAACTTTACTAACAATATATATTTTACATATTTCTTCACTCTGTCACTATCTACTGACAGACTGGTGTTAGACAAAGTAATCTCTGAAAAAAACTATCCACAATATTCCTGAGGGTGTCACTGTAGAAGCGAATGTGCATTGTACTTCCTGTCCGACACCGGAAGTGCCTGTATTCCATAGGCGGAGTATGGATCGCGGGTGTTTTTGAAAGTTATTTTCATTCATTTTATCGGAGCAAACACAGCTTTTGTTTAAACGGAACGTTTACTGAAATGTCCTACCGGGGTTCAGGTACCTGCTGTGCTGTTCGCGGCTGCACCAACAACCGGACCAAGCTAAATCTTTGGCTAAAACAACAGTGTTTTCAACACGGACCCAAAACAAAGAAAGAGTGTTCCTGCATCCTTCTCTATGGCTGTGTCTGCGCGATCAGGTAACATCTGTAATTTCTTTTTATTCAGGGAGGGTTTATTAATGAGAGTTTTGGATGATTTACTGTCTTAAAATGATATATGTCAGGCGCGACCGGTGTTACAGAACACCGTGACTTTTAGCCGAGATAGCTGCTAATTTAACAAACCTTAGCCGAGAGGCCGGAGCAAACGCGTTCGCTACTGTATTTATGTATTTTTAAATTATGTCTGCGCGATCAGGTAACATCTTTTTATTTGGGGAGGGTTTATTAATGAGAGTTTTGGAAGATTTACTGTCTTAAAACGATAGATCTCAGACGCGACCTGTATTTTTAGCCGAGATAGCTGCTAATAAACCTTAGCCGAGAGGCCGGAGCAAACGCGTTCGCTACTGTATTTATGTATTTTTAAATTATGTCTGCGCGATCAGGTAACATCTTTTTATTCGGGGAGGGTTTATTAATGAGAGTTTTGGAAGATTTACTGTCTTAAAACGATAGATCTCAGACGCGACCGGTATTTTTAGCCGAGATAGCTGCTAATAAACCTTAGCCGAGAGGCCGGAGCAAACGCGTTCGCTATTTATGTATTTTTAAATTATGTCTGCGCGATCAGGTAACATCTTTTTATTCGGGGAGGGTTTATTAATGAGAGTTTTGGAAGATTTACTGTCTTAAAACGATAGATCTCAGACGCGACCGGTATTTTTAGCCGAGATAGCTGCTAATAAACCTTAGCCGAGAGGCCGGAGCAAACGCGTTCGCTATTTATGTATTTTTAAATTATGTCTGCGCGATCAGGTAACATCTTTTTATTCGGGGAGGGTTTATTAATGAGAGTTTTGGAAGATTTACTGTCTTAAAACGATAGATCTCAGACGCGACCGGTATTTTTAGCCGAGATAGCTGCTAATAAACCTTAGCCGAGAGGCCGGAGCAAACGCGTTCGCTATTTATGTATTTTTAAATTATGTCTGCGCGATCAGGTAACATCTTTTTATTCGGGGAGGGTTTATTAATGAGAGTTTTGGAAGATTTACTGTCTTAAAACGATAGATCTCAGACGCGACCGGTATTTTTAGCCGAGATAGCTGCTAACAAACCTTAGCCGAGAGGCCGGAGCAAACGCGTTCGCTATTTATGTAGTTTTAAATTATGTCTGCGCGATCAGGTAACATCTGTAATTTCTTTTTATTTGTCCCTCCTCTTTTAACAAAACGAGTGGTGTTCCCACATTTTTAATGAACTAAAACAACAAAGTTTGGACTGTCTTCAACTGTATTACTCGCATGTAAACAAACGGTGTTTCCGGTCAACCGGAAGTCGTGTGCACATTTCGCGCAAAGCGTCATGGGGCGTAGGAATACTGTGGATAGTCCCCTTGCTTCTCTATCAGCATTTATAAAAACACTAAAAACACAGAGTGACCCGCCGTTAACCAGCCAATAAAAACAGAGTTTGTAACCAGCCAATAAAAACAGAGCTTGAATTTGAATCAGCCAATAAAAACAGAGCTTGAATTTGAATTTCAGCAGAGCAAGGGGGGCAGAGCCATATATGGCTCTGAGGGGGAGGGATCAGAATGCTTTGCCTGTTGAAAATATTTCAAAGTCCTGTGCTCTACAGAAAGTTACACATAGCACCTTTAAACATAATTTACCCCATTGTCTCCAAGGATGTCTAGCAGTTTGATGAGGTCCGGTATGCATACATCCTGTGAAATAAAATATGGTTAATAACAGCTTTTAACTCTGATATCTGTGCATTGCTTGAAAGAAAAGACCTGCTAGCTCACAGTAATGAAGCATTGGTTGTCACTCACCTTGACCCCTTCCTTCATACAGTAGATCTGCAGCGCACTGACTCCCTCAGAGAACGGATGCATCCTCAGATGGTTGAATGGAGGGGACCTTCTTTCACGCTCCTGAAACAAAATATACATTCCACTAATCAAAAAACTAAACTCGAATCCTTTTGTGATTGATGAGGTTGATCCACTGTGTGGGTGTGCCGTTTGTGGGACTCAAGTTTGTTTTGAATCCTCGGACTGATGAAGTCCTTTGGATGAAGGACGAAACATCTCAAAAAAAAAAAAAAAAATGAAAGAAAGAAAGAAAGAAACCGTCCAGATGACCTGACTGAACTTTGTTGGGCCTGGTCATTTTGGTTTGTAAAACTCGAATGGAATTTGTTGTGCTATGTAAAAGTTTTCTCAGGTGCCGCGTTGGGCACGTCTTCTCCACTGTGTCGACAAGGTGGCAACTTAAACCACCATAAAACTCCATCAGTTTCTGAGCTGCGGCACAAATAAATTACAAAAACTACATGCAGCTTGACTTTAGCCTGACTGACAGGCGGAGGCAATCTTACAAACCATTTCAGCAACAAAGAAAGGTCATTTGGCTGCTGAAAAATAAAGATATTTACTATTTGATACCCTGCAGCAAGGAGTGTGTGTGTGTGTGTGTATGTTTGCATGTGCATGTGTGTGTGTGTGCGTGCGTGTGTGTGTGTGTGTGAGCGTGCAATGAGTCATCTCTAAAATCCTGATTTTTCTTGCTCTTCTTTGAAAGCATTACTGTTCTCAGTAGGGATTACTTTAAAGAGCTGCATTTATCTTTTTTTTATTTTTTTTATTCTCATGACTGACATTTATTTAATGAAATAATTGGAGTTTTTATCTGAACTTACCTCCAGCTCTAAAATCCTGAACTCCAACAGTTCATTCTGGTCTCTGGAGTCTTGAAGCTCCTGTTGAAGTCGACTGCAGTCCGACTCTAGCTTTTCCACCTGAGCAACATAAAGAAGCATTTCTCTCATTAAAAATCTGGTGACATTGAACACATCGCCATTGATATTTTTAAATTGCTAATCACTTTGGTAACAGCTGCTGGTTTTAAATGTGCTTTTTAAATGCATTTAACTTGACTTACTGCACAAACTAAACTTGAACATTTTAGAAAACAGAGAAAAGGTTCAGCTGTTTTGAATAACCAGAAATAAAATCAAGTCTAACCTTATCCAACAACTCCTGGTTCCTTCGTAAGAAGAGTTGCTTCTCCTCAACCCATCTGGAATCCTGAAACACAGATAGATGATTGTCACAGTAATAAGGAAAATGTAGCTTGAAGTCTTTTAAAAGGTACTTAAAATGATCATGTTTTAAGTTATTCAAATTAATTTTCTGCCTTTAAGGTAATGTCAGTTTAGTAAAGAATAAACCTAAAGCGAACCAAAAAAAAAGAGAGAACAATATCTTTTAGGTGAGCTCTTAGTAAAATTTGATAATTACAGTAGTCCTTCGACTTTGTGGTTTGACTTTAGCAGACTCGCTCGATTGTGGTTTTTCAAAATAAAACTGGACATGACACACAACTAGCTGATTGATGGATGAGCCGCATGGTCGACATGAAAAATGTTTTTAAAATAAATTATTTTAAATTATTTAGCACCTCCTGCACCTTTGTGCAGCCCACACTGCAGGATAAACTTCCTGCTGCAGCTGATCGATCAGCTAATCTCCGTGCAGGGCGGAGAAGTGGGCGTGGCTGAGACCATGCAGCCATGGCTGAGAGGATGCAGAGAACTGAAATCATGACATTCTGTGCTCTTTTAGAGCATTTAGAGTTTAGAAACATTGTTTAGAATATTGCAAGTGTGTAGAAAGGGTTTAAAATGCCTTTATATAAACTACTACTTACTTGTACTACTATTCCTACTTTGCGTTTTTTCCACTTATAGTGGGGCTTCAGGGTACGGATCCCCCGCGATAAACGAGGGACTACTGTCCATGTTTTTTCTCAATGTAAGGCTTATTTATTTTTATAACAACTTGACTTTTCACTAAACAAAGTTTAAAGTGTTGCTCTGTTGAAGCTAAAACCTGAATCAGAACTGTCAGTGTAGATTACCAAATAGTTCAGTACACTTAGAATCAACTCAAACACAAAGCTTGAGTTTGGTATCACTGATTGTAAGTGTCGCTGAAAACGATTTATGCATTAAAAGGGGAATTAATATTTGTTTTTAGTAGTTAGAATATTTTGGGTTTAATTTGTTTTGCTCATACTTTGAGAATGTGATATTTTGTACAAGATGCATTTATTCTGTAAGTGAAGGATTATTTTTGTTAGTACCGTTATCGCGAGATTTGTGTGAACGAAGAGAGTGACGAGATCACGGTACTAGACACGCCCCCCACACACATACACTCACCTGGAGACACGCGACGCGCAACCAGCAGCTTAAACTGTTCACCAACTTAAAAGGTATTTATAACTGTTGTAATACATCGTACATCCGTCAGTCATGATGTTCTAATATTTTGTACGCTTATTTAGAATGCATAAGACAAGAAACGCTCGCTTAGGACTTCTTTGACTTCTTTAATGATGAACGGCCACGACTAGGTACCGTATTTCTTTTGTTAAAGCATTACTCATTGCTCAGTGCTGTACCTAAAGCTTGTGTTTTATTTCTGTACTTTGTCTTATTTCTGTCGTTTTTCACGGCATCAATAAAAGCACCCGTATGAACAAAGAAGCCGTGCTCTGTCGTCATTGAGAACGCCACACTGATTCTTTTGAGAACTTGCCAATATGGAGACTTTAACTCACCCGCAGGGTAAACATATTTTTCTGTACTAAGCAAGTGCCTTTAATCATCTTGTTGCATATCTTACCTGTCCCTTTAAGGTTAGTTCCTTCTCCAGATCCTCTATTTTGGCTTTATACCTGAGAACATCAGCTTGAATTTGTTCATGAGCCTGAAACAACAACAATCAGAATCAGAATCAGAATCAGATTGGCCAAGTATGTTGACACACACAAGGAATTTGTTTCCGGCTGTTCGTGTCTCTCTAGAAAGTGTCTCTCTAAAAATGCTAAAAACTATACAGATACTTTACATTAAAAAAAAAACGTACAAATAATACACAAAATACAGAAGGATTCACATCACATGGGGGTTGTGAATGGGTTGGGGGTCACGCTGATGGATGTCTGATGATCAGCTGTTGATGATGGTGATGGCCTGGGGGAAGAAACTGTTTTTGTGTCTGACAGTCTTAGTGGACAGAGATCTGTAGCGTCTGCCAGACGGGAGAAGTTGGAACATGTTGTGACCCGGGTGTGTGGAGTCTGTGATGATTTTTCCAGCCCGTTTCCTGGTTCTTGCGTGGTACAAGTCCTGAATGGAGGGCAGTGAAGCCCCAATGACTTTCTCAGCTGTCCTCACTGTTCGCTGCAGCCTGTTCCTGTCCTGCCTTGTGGCTGCTCCAAACCAGACTGTGATGGATGTACACAGGATGGACTCAATGACTGCAGTGTAGAACTGGATCAGCAGCTCCTGAGGCAGGTCCAGCTTCCTCAACTGGCGTAGGAAGTACAGTCTCTGCTGGGCCTTTTTGAGGATGGAGGTGATGTTGTGCTCCCACTTCAGGTCATGTGAGATGGTGGTTCCCAGGAACCTGAAGGACTCTACCGTAGACACGGGGCTGTTGAAGATTTTGAGGGGCAGCAGTTCTGGGGGGTGTCTCCTGAAGTCCACTCTCATCTCTACTGTCTTCAGTGTGTTCAGCTCCAGTTTGTTCAGGCTGCACCAGGACATCAGTCGTTCCACCTCCTGTCGGTACGCAGACTCGTTGTCATCACTGATAAGTCCAATGACTGTAGTGTCATCTGCGAACTTCAGGAGTTTAACAGACGGGTCATTAGAGGTGCAGTCATTGGTGTATAGAGAGAAGAGCAGTGGAGAGAGCACACAACCCTGAGGGGCACCAATGCTGATGGACTGTGAGGAGGACATGATTTTCCCCAACTGCACCTGCTGCGTCCTACCTGTTAGGAAGCTGGTGATCCACTGACACATGGCAGGAGAAACAGTGAGCTGGGAGAGTTTGGTGGAGAGAATGTCTGGGACAATGGTGTTAAATGCTGAACTAAAATCAAGAAACAGGATTCTTGCATAAGTCCCCGGGTGGTCTAGATGTTGCAGGATGAAATGCAGTCCCATGTTGACTGCATCATCCACTGACCTATTTGCCCGGTAGGCAAACTGCAGGGGGTCTAGCAGATGTCCAGTGATGTCCTTCAGGTGGGTCAGGACCAGCCGTTCAAAGGACTTCATGACCACAGATGTTAGGGCGATGGGCCTGTAGTCATTTAGTCCTGTGATGGAGGGTTTCTTGGGGACTGGAATGATGGTGGAGCGTTTGAAGCAGGAAGGAACAAAGCAGTCTATGAAACGGTATTCCTACAGTCAAATCTATGTTAAGTCCATTTCTTCTTTAAGCAGAGAACTATTCTGTTACAAAAGAAAATCTAAATGAAATTCTGAATTGAATCTTGCTTCTAACAAACGATGCTCTCAACAACCTAGCTCCATCTTATATTACAGATCTTATTGTGCCGTATTTTCCTAAGAGAGCACTTTGCTCTCAGACTGCAGGTTTACTTGTAGTTCCTAGAGTTTTCAAAGGCAGAATTGGAGGCAGCGCTTTCAGTTATCAGGCTCCTCTCTTGTGGAACCAACTTCCAGTTTCTGTCTGTGAGGCTGACACATTGTCCAGTTTTAAGACTGGACTAAAGACCTTCCTTTTTGATAAATCCTATAGTTAGGGTTGGCTTGGGTTTCTTGAATCATCCCTTAAATATGCTGCTATAGGCTGAGACTGCTGGAGGACAAACTGACATTTCCTCCCTCTGCTGCTGTCTTTACTTGCTCTAATCTACCTGTTTGTATTTGTAATTATTTCTACCCTAAACATTTTTTTTTGTCTTTCCTCCTATAGAAAGTACCTGGACCATGCCATTCTTTATTTGTTTGTTTCTCCTTCCTGTTCCTCTCAAACCCCAGTTGGTCGAAGCAGATAGCCGCTCATCCTGAGTCTGGTTCTGCAGTATGGAAGCAGTTATGTCTCATATTTCAAATTAAAATGGATTAATAGAAATGCTTTTTAGTTTCAAAATAAAGCTGCATGTTTTGACTCATAAATAAAATTTAAAATGAATAATCCAAACTGAATTTTCATTTTCGTCTTCAAGACTGCTCAATTTGTAAATTAATTAAAATGCTGAATAAAATCATGTTTAACATTTAATTTTCAAAATAGGTTCTAGTAAAAAGTGACCAAAATTCATTTAGAAATGTCAAGTTTGAAAATTAAAATGAATTAGTAGAAATGCTTTTTCATTTCAAAGTCAAGCTGCATGTTTTGACTCATAAATAAATTTTAAAATAAAACATTTTCATTTTCTACTTCAAGACAGCTCATTGTGTAACACAACTACAGAGGAAACTAAGAACAAATTGCTTTTTTCGTTTTCACGTCCCACCTGCAAAAAGTGTTCCAAAAATCAACCTTAATTGGCAATTCCAAGTGGCGCAGGAGAGAAGACGAAAATGAAAATGCAGTTTGGATTATTCATTTTAAATTTTATTTATGAGTCAAAACATGCAGCTTTATTTTGAAACTAAAAAACATTTCTATTAATCCATTTTAATTTGAATTATGAGACGTAACCGCTTCCATACTGCTGGAGGTTTCTTACTGTTAAAAGGGAGTTTTTTTTCCCTTTCCACTGTTGCCTTTGTGCTTGCTCAGGATTGGAGATTGCAACAAAGGGAAGATTCAACGAGTTTGCTGGCTTCCTTAGATAGAGAACTTTTACTAATTGTCTTTTTTATGTATGTTTCTGTTCAGTGCCTTGAGATGACATAAATAAACTGAATCGAAACTAAATTGAAACTAAGTTATCGCTTGTATAATTTTATTACAGAAGTAGTCACCAGTTGTGCCTACTGATTGCAAACACCGATTCCCCATCACATGATAAATACCTTATTACAAGATTTTACCTTAGCTTCAATCTCTGCATCCAGCATGCCCCCTTTTTGTTCCTGCAGCAGGGCATAGGCTCGCTGTAACGCCTGGTATTCCCTCGTCAGCTGACGGAAACGTAACTCTGACTCTTCATTGGCAATACCCTTGTTTGACACAGAGACAAGAGACCAAAGGTTATGATTTTTCAAGACAGATACAATCGCCTCTGGTGAGTAGATGGTAATCCATCCATTCATTTTATTTTGCCTGCTTATTCCTTTTGTGGGGAGCTGGTGCCAAGCTCCAGCAATCATTGTGCAAAAGAAAAGGTGTACACCGTGGACGGGTTGCAGGTCTATCACAGCGCCACAAAGAGACAAGTCTGACAACCACTCACTCTCCACCTACTGCCAATGTAGAGTTATCAGTTAACCTAACATAAATGTTCGTCAGTGGGAGGATACCTAAGTTCCTAGAGAAAACCCAAACATACACAAAGAGAACACGCAACCTCCACAGGGAAAGGTCTATGCAGCGATCCTGCAAATAAAAGCTCTTACCTCTCCCATGTCTTCATCAGGAGTAGCCGGGGTTCTGTCCATGCGGAATGAAGCCACTGAGGATGTCTCAGAATCCATAGACTCTTCATCGTAGCCAAAAAATGTGTCTACAACAATGTGTCTCTGCAGGAAGAAAATTGTTTATCATTTTCGTATATTAACAACTTTAATGCTAATTTATCAATATATATGTATTTATATTGCAATATGTCATTATTTTGACTTATTTGGTTATTGGTGCGTTGAGATTATGTTTCTTAGTTTCGCTTTCTGTCTCTTGTGTTTACATGATCATTCTTTTACTTCAGTTCTGTTCTTTTCTTTCTCTGTTTAGATTTAGTCCAGTTTGTGTTTTTGTACTATATTGTTAGGGTTGTTTTTGGTGTTCTTTTGTCGCTTCTTACTCATTTGGCTGACATGATTTTTGAACTTTGCATAAATTGTTACAACATATATATATATATATCTTTTATCATTCAACTATGTTCGTTTTTGCAAACAAAATGATAATTTAATGAGATTTTGTTTAAAAGGTGAGTTTAAAATTTGCGCTGTGTTTCTTCACGTGACATCCGGGTACTTCCGCTTGCTAATTTTGTGACGTCAGCGCAGGAATGTCTCCTAGAACGCCCCTTTTCACATAACAATAGCGCACAATATAGAAACCGACGAATTTAGCAATCTAAGTTTAGATTTGAGCGATTTGTCCTCAGTTTAGTAAGCCAAAGTTAGTTCAGGGGGTTGAACAAGAAACAGTAGGTTCTTCCTTACCGTTCAGGTGGAGCGAGGGGGGCTCCAAGGGGGACAGTTTTGTTTGTTCTGTCCATTCTTGACGAAGTATTTCATCTTTTAGGAAAGTGAAAAGGCTCACTTGTTCACTGATGATATTAGAACACCCAAATGCGACCCAACATAACGGCATTTTTCAAGTTATAAAAAAAATAAAATAGGCGAACGTGCAGACAATGAATCTGCGTTCTATACGAAGCCGCAGACTGAAATTCCTATGATGACGTCACAAAATTAGCAAGCGGAAGTACCCGGATGTCCCGTGAAGAAACACAGCGCAAATTTTAAACTCACTTTTTAAACGAATTTTCATTAAATTATCATTTTGTTTGCAACAACAAACATAGTTGAAAAATAAAATATATACACGTTGCAACAATTTATGCAAAGTTCAAAAATCATGTCAGCTAAACTTTTAAAGGTCCTGCATACTCCATCTGAAGCACTAAAATTGGTTCTCACTGATGCAGTTGTGTGACAAAAATTGTGTCATTTTGGCTGAGAGAAGCTTCGCCCAGCCTTTCTCGATAAAAGACTTGGGCCAATTTTTTTTCACAAGCGTCTGTGTCAAGTATTGTGTGATGTGTCAGAAGTTTGCGGACGTGTTCATCAATGTGGAAATACATTTGGACGTTCAGCTGTATGACTAAACATCCATCCATTATCTTTTACCCGCTTCTTCCATTTTGGGTCACAGGGTTCACCTGTGCACATGTCCAGCAATCACTGTGCGAGTGGTGGCGTACACCCTGGACAAGTCTCCAGTCCATCACAGAGACACATAGAGACAAACGAGACAAACAACTATTCACTCTCTCACTCACACCTAGAGACAATTCAGCCTAACATGTATGTTTTTGGTCTGTGGGAGGAAACAAGAGTACCCAGAGAAAACCCATGCATGCATGGAGAGAACATGCAAACTCCACCAAGAGGGCCCACTGAACCGGGATTTGAACCGGGGACCTGCTCACTGAGAGGCAGCAGCTCTACCAGTTGTGTCACCGTGCTGCAGTATAGTATATGACAAACACTCTAAATTAGTAAAATGGCCAAAACTTCCTGGATGGAGGTCAAGCAGACATTGTGTATGGAGGAGTCTGTCTGCTTCATGATGGATTTGGGGCCAAAGAGTGGATGTAAGGATGAAGCGGAGACTCTGGTGGGAATAAACCACACAATCACGTATACTACAGTGGAAGGGGTTTCTCAGGAGCTCTGCATCTGTGTCTCATGAACTATGAAAGTTGTATGAGAACACGTACATTCTGTGACCACGTGTCAACTATTCGGCTTCGGATGGAGTATGTTGCACACTGTCAGCCTCCTCAGTGTCTATTCAATCTATCACTCTCAGCTGTCCCCAGTTAGTTTTCACCCAGGTGCCTCACCTTCCATTTACCCCTGCTGTACTCATTCAAACTTTGTTCTACCGTTCACCAGTTCTGCTTCGTTAATACCCATGCCACAGCCACGGCCTTTCCTTCAAGTTGTTTCTCCTGAGAACCTGTAATATTGCTACCATGTCCACCCTTTGCTTTATTGAATAAATTACTTTGTTTGAATTGAGTTCCTTGCATACAGCATTGAGTTCCTTGCATACAGCATTCTGGGTCCTAAATATCTGCCAACAATACTTTTTAGTGTCTTGTTAAACTTGTAAACTTGTATTTTCAATATACCAAGAGAATGATAATAATAGTATTGTGATAGACTAATTTTCTTTACCTTTATTGGCCTTGAACTTCTTTTATGCCTTTTCTTTCTTAGCAGCTTTTCACGATCCTGGACCAAGACACAATAAAAATACATAAGATGACTCAACAATAACAACATGACAAAGTGTTGTTGCAAACAATTCTATCATTTGCATTTTCCAGAACAGTTTGTACAAAGTTTGATGCTTTGCAACTGAAATGACTTATATTAGCCAAATACTGTATGTACATTGTTCTCAGAATGTTGTTCATCTTTTTTTTTTCAACTCTGTGTGGACTTATTGTTCTTCCACAAATGCCTTTTTTTTCC
>JBBPBX010030547.1:22290-35115 GCA_038048925.1 Garcialebias charrua
ATGTTATTTTAAAAAAAGGCAAACAATTATTAAGGAAGATTAAGATAGAAAAACACTTTACACAAATATCTTAATCTTAAAAAGTTTCCTAACTTAACAATCTGTCCATTCTTTTAACTTTCCACCACATGATATTTGCTATTTATATATATATTTTTTAATTTGGTCAAGATCATACAGATTAAGATATAAGATCATTTGTTTTAAAATGAAAAATAAAGCCCAAACAGTGAATATGAACACCCTACTATGCATCAATATTATCCATATTTCAGTTTAAATGGGACTTTAAATCAGAAAAGTGTTGTCATGATTGTGTGTTTCACCTCGGTGAACCTTGCGTTGCAGCGCCACGGGCTCACAAAGAGCTTTTCATAATCCATAACAAAAAATATAAATGTCAAAAATGCAACAAATGTCAAGTTTGAACAAACATACTCTTGTCAGTTCATCAATCATGCTCTGCTGCTCCAGGACTTGAAGTTTTAGAAAAGCTATTTCCTGGTCATCATGGGCTTGGTCCAGGTCATTCAGAGACTTCAGCTTCTTCAGAGGAGGATGGGAGCCTATCCTCTCCTTCTGTGATGACAAGAAGAGAGAAATCAGCTGCTAATCATCATATAAACCCAGCATTATGATACATTTGTAGTTTGACTTTGCTCTGACCATTTCAAGATTTTCCTTCGTCAGGCTCTTCAGTTTCTCCTCCAGTTTCTGAATGGTCTGTGTTAAATCATCGTTCCTCTTATTCAGGAGCTTGTTCTTATCCAGCAGGGGCTTGCACTGCTTTTCTGACTCCCGAACTCGCTTCAGCTGTTGGAGAGAAAAGTTCATATTAATCGGTACCCAAACAACAGCCAAAATGACTAAAGCCAGGAGGTTTGAGGTCAAATAAATAAATAAAAACATATTTAAAAAAAAAGAAAGATTTTGTTTCTAGTTTCAGTAAGCGATCGCCCATTTTTTAGCAATGCGTGCGTACCAGTTCGTTTCTCTCATCACCCAACAGGGAGTTGCGATCCTCCAACTTGCGAATGGTTGAGTTGAGGTCAGCAACGCGTCTCTGATTTCTCCTCATGTCCTGAAATATATAAATAAATCATCTATAAATTAAACTTTCATTGAAAATCCATCGTCACTCAGTTAAAACAAAAATGCCACTTTTAAAAAAAATTCTGCTTCTTTCGGTTGCTACCTGCGTTAGGGGTCACCACAGCAAACAAAAGCCCTATTTGCATGGGATTAGTTATACCTAGAGACCACATGGAATAAATAAATTACTCCCCAACATCAGTTTTTTTATGTGGCACATTGGCACGGGATAACCAAAGCCTGAGATTTAGCTGAAATTTACAGACATCTTCCAGATATGATGTTAATGCGTTGCATACGGTATTGCGTAACAACACCATTGCCACCATTTGTGTATGATTTTGATCCCTCTCTTCAGCCTTTTTTTTTTTTTTTTGGCCGACTGTTATGGGTCGATAGGCTTTTTGCTGGTCTGGGACACAAAAGGTTATTTATGCACTCCAATGCAGCCCAGGAAACAAAAACTGCCAAATTAATATCTGATCCCACCCATTTCTGTCCAAATCACAGAGATACCTATTCACATTGGATTACGGTAGTATTATCACAGGACCTCGGAGTTCAGCAAAATATAGAAGGTAATTTGCTGGGAAATTTTTACTTTACAAATTACTGACATGGCCGATTTGCACAGGATTAAAAACACAGACAATCTCACATAATTATTACGTCCCCGGTGCCCGAGCCTCGGTGACCAGCCCTGGGGCTACGTCGGTGCAGCGGGCTCCGGCGGGGGCCTGTGTATTTGTCGCGGTTGACCCCGGGGGGTCATTGTGTGTGGTCGCTGGTGGGGTTCGTCCGGTTCTTCCCCTTGGTCGGATCTGGGGAGTGGACGAGTGGCTCGTCCTGTTCGGGTGGTCCTGGGGACTCTGGGCTCGGGGTCCTTCCTGGGGTCTTGGGCTTTGATCGCCCCTTCGTCTGTCTCGGGCTTTGGGGGGACGGATCTCTGATGCTTCACAGTCGCTACTAAATGTTCTATTGGAGGAACCTTATTCACTTATGCATGCTCACAACCACACACAATTGGATGCAGGGATGTATATGTAGATATATGCAGATATGTAGATGGGTATATGAATGAATATAAATGTATATGTATGTATACTGTATATATATTTGTAGGTATGGGTATGTGTATTTATAGAATTCTACTGCAAGGTCATGAATATTATTAGTCTTTATGCTTGTATGTTTCGTTGCTGTGTTCTGTCATGTGCTTTGCAGGATTGTGGATGGAGGTTTGGTGTGTTTGCCTTGTGCTCTTTTTGTGGATAATTGTTGTTCTGTTGTCTTACTTTCTCTTTTCTTTCTTTCTTTCTTTCTTTCTTTCTTTCTTTCTTTCTTTCTTTCTCTCTCTAAAAAAAAATACATATTGGAGTGAGAGGATGGCTATAAGGTGTGAAGGGAGGCCATCTATAAATGGGGAAAAAAAAAATTGCTGGGAAATTTTTACTTTACAAATTACTGACATGGCCGATTTGCACAGGATTAAAAACACAGACAATCTCACATAATTATTACAAATCGCATGTGGTCCCTAGGTAGAACTAATCCCGTGTGAATAGGGCTTTAGTCACACGAAGACTTGGCAATTATTTTTACACGTCCTTCCTGATGCAACCACAGATCACCGAGCTACCACAGCCCTCTGAGTGGAGCAGAGAGCTGCTATCCAGAGGAGCAGATTGTGGGAGTTAAAGGCTTTTCTCAAGGGCCCAGAGTGGGGCAAAGGAAGGTGGGGGCAGGTGTGGGTGTTTCACCTATCCCACCCACATTTTTTATGTTGTTGGTACCATCTGTACCCACCTTCTCTAACCTCTGTGCCACCACTCCCCTCACCACTTTTAATTATATACAGTACATGTAAAAGTTATGAATTAATATTTTGTAGGAAGTTGAGAAAAAAAGCAGACCGCTGACAGTAGAATCATCACAATACACACCATGTGCAAAAATAAAAAGACCACATTGTAAGTTAACCCATCCCTCCCAATCTGTCCTTGACTTGATTTAAAGGTTTTATAATTCACATATCTAAACTGTGCACCCTTTTGTCTGGTTGAATTGCTTGAGCCTTTTGGTCATCTTTAGCTTTTCAGTCGCCAAACACATTTTTGCAGTTTATCCCCACTGAATTTAAATCATCTGAAGTATTTAAATAAAGTTTTAGTAGTTGTTTCAATTTATCCTATTTTTTTCTATTTTATGTGTTTTTTTTTTCATTAAGCGTGTACACATTTTTGAGGCATTGCATTCTAGTAAAATCATACTGAGGCCATCTAGGGCTAAATAAATGAATTCTGATTAAATTTTTGTTCAAATGGATAAAACTCCTCTGGTTATTTGGTCCACTTACAGGGCTCCCACAATGCTCTGCTCCATCTCCAGCTCTGCCCGGAATCTCTCGTTTCGGGCTTCCCAGGCCACACTCAACCTCCTTGACGAGGAACAGTTGTTCATCCAAGGCGTCCTTCTGAAGCTGCAGCTTCTGTAAGTAGCCTGCTGTCGACTCCAATTCCTTCTCTAGAGCAAAAATGGTGCGGTCTTTAGATTTGATTTCATCAACCTGTGAGGAAGAAGAAGGAAACACTGTTTAACCAGAGAACTGCACATTAGACGCTCATCGACAAACTACTATGCAACAATACAATAATCTATAGCAATGGGCCAGACAAGAAAATACCTTGTATAACATTTGACCTTGATTTGTGACCTTGACCGCAAAGGGTTGATGAAAAAATACATGTGGGCTAGCTGTGGTACCAATGCATATCAAGTTTTGTTAAATTATCTTGAGTGGATCAAAATTTAAGGCCTTGAGAAGCAAAGGCCTTGTACAATATTTGACCTTGATATGTAACCTTGACTTTGGAGCTGGGGTTTTGAAAAGTGTATGTGAAACTCTGTCTAGTAATGATGCATTTGTGTATGAAAGTTCATTGAACTATCTTGAGTGAATCAGAAGTTATGCAAAAGTTTACGGACCGGGACTATACAGTTATCCCAACCCTGGTCCCTGAGGAACACCATCCTGCATGTTGCGGTTGTTTCCTGCTCCAGTACAAATGATTCAGTGATTTAATTACTTCCTAAAGTTCCGCCAAAGCCAATTAATCATCAATTCACTCAAATCAGGTGCATCAAAGCAGGGAAACAAGCAAAACATGCAGGATGGTGTTCCACAAGGGCCAGGGTTGAGAACGACTGCAACACATCCATCTTTCGATGGGCGTATATAAAAAATACTGACAGGATTTCACCTGCTTTGATTGAATAATAATAAGTGAATCTCATGCTATGTTATTATGCTATGTTTCAGTTTGTTGTCCAAAGCTCCTCATTTATATAATGTGTATTGATAAAGTATTTGGTATCCAGACAAATGGTAGCAGTAACAGTTCCTACCAGTCTGCGGACATCCTTCTCACAATCCCACTTGATCTTGGAGATTTGCTCCTGATGCTGCTGGTGTTCAACCCGCAGGTCTCCAGCCTTCATCTTGTCTGACTGGATCATGTTGCTAAGTGCTTCATCGGTCTGCTTCTTCACCGACTTCAGCTCTACTATTTCCTGAAGGAGCTTCACTCTCTCCTGGTCAAAGAAGCGGCGTGCGTCCTCTTTCGCTTCAAGTGTCAGTGCTGTGCGCACCTGGAGAGAGATTGCATGAAGAGGTATTGACGTTGATAAAGCTTATTTTTATTTATTTACAAAATGTGTTTGTTTTAGACAAAAAGGGAATAGTTTTTGTTTCATGCGCTAATGTAATTTCTCTCACTTACCTTTTCTCCACTACCGTCACGCATGGCACTGATGGCTGCTTTCAGCCTCTGATTCTCTTGATCTTTGATTTTGGCGTGGCGGGCCAGCTCCTGCTCGTGCTGCCGGGTCAGGTTTTCCCTGAGAGCCTGCAGCTCCTTTTGCTTTTCCTCGTGCCATTTCGCTCGCTGCTCCGTTAGCATGGCGGTGTGCCGATGCTGCTCCTGCTCTCGCGCCCGTTTCACCTCCTGCACCTTGTCTCGCTCCAGCTTGCTCACCTTTTGAAAGAAGCGACGGAGAAAGAAATGAATTGAATTGAGGTATTTGACGTAAATATTTAAACTTCTCAAAAGTAATTCTGAATACCTTGCATTTCTCTTGGTGTAGCTCGATCTGAATATCAGTCAGTTTGGACCTGAGATCTTCATTGGCAGCCTGTAAGGCAGAAATGAGCGCTTCGGGCTTCTCGCCCTTTGTACGGCTTTTCTTAGCCATTGATTGACACACTAGAGAGGCTCTTCTGATACTTTCATTGAGACTTCAGAGAAACTTTCCAAGATTTACAGTTCCTCCTCCTCCTCATTCTTCTGTTAAACACAAGGGCTAGGGGAAAACAGAAGAAACAAAAGAGACATTATATAATGCAAATATAAAACTTTTCTACACTGTCAAACCTAAATTATCAAGTTAAGAAGTAGCTTCATTTACAACCATAAACCTACTAAAAAGCATAATTGGGAGAAATAGATGGTTAAAAATCTGTAAATAGGATTTTGAATGTGTTTCTACTAGGGGTGCACCGATTGCAGTTTTTTGGCCGATCACCGATCACTGATTTCTACAAAGTCTGATCTGGCGATTCCGATTTTGGCCGATACCGATTTAGTTTTATAAGCAACACTGTTAGATGTTGTAAGGTCACAGTGCGCCTTCAAATTTCAATCTTATTTTGTTGAAAAACAGGCCCTTGAAGAATATTCTAGAAACAATACAAACTTGTTTTAACTGGTCACAAGGTAGTGCTCTGAAATATAAATGAAGTTTAGACAATTGTTGTTAAAACTAAAGAAATCTGTAAAATCGGTTTCTCATGCAAGCATTGGCCGATTTCCGATTT
Source organism: Garcialebias charrua (assembly GCA_038048925.1). Taxonomy (NCBI): domain Eukaryota; kingdom Metazoa; phylum Chordata; class Actinopteri; order Cyprinodontiformes; family Rivulidae; genus Garcialebias; species Garcialebias charrua. The sequence continues at coordinate 28,256 of JBBPBX010030547.1, forward strand.
CCCGAAATTAAGGATTTATCGGTGCACCCCTAGTTTCTAAGAGGGGTCAGTTAAGAGCACCGAAGTTGAGCCGTGTCATCAATAGAAAGTGAGACATGAAAAAATGATAAAGCCGGTAAATGAAAACGAGGTCGATAATTTTCATTCATCATGCGATTAATCGATTTATTGTTTTTTGCAACAGGCCTATTTCAGAGTTTCTAGTTAACATTTACTACTACAAGCGTCAGGCATCAATGCATATCATTATCATCATCATCACCTCAATTTACCCAAATTAACAAAAACATTGAAATCGATCACTCTCTTTTACAAGAGTGACCTGACTAACGGGCAGCATGGTGGCGCAACTGGTAGAGCTGTTGCCTCTCAGTGAGCAGGTCCCTGGTTCAAATCCCGGTCTGGAAGCCTTTCTGGGTGGAGTTTGCATGTTCTCTCCGTGCATGTGTGGGTTTCCTCCGGGTACTCCGGTTTCCTCCCACAGACCAAAAACATGCATGTTAGGCTGATTGGTAACTCTAAATTGTACCTATGTGAGTGAGAGAGTGAATGGTTGTTTGTCTCTATGTGGCCCTGTGATGAACCTGCAACCTGTCCAGGGTGTACCCCGCCCCTCGCACAGTGATTGCAGGACATGGGCAGCGGACACCCCAATGACCCAAAAATGGAAGAAGTGGGTAAAAGATAATGGATGGATGGATGGACCCGACTAACATGTCAGTGGCACACACACCATAAAACAACAAATGGTACGCTGATGTCACCTGTTGCTGAAAGATTTCAACAGTGAATCAGAATCAGAATAAGCTTTATTATCATTGTACTGAGATACAACGAGAATATGTACGTACAGCCGTCCAAAAGATGGACGGAGTGCATGAAGCTGCTATTATAAAACGATGAGTGTTTTTTCTGGAATGGATGTCATAGAAATGTGTCCAGGGCTGGACTAATGATCTGACCTTACCACTAACTACAGTAATAGTGCTTTCGAAAAGGATGGACTGACCACAGTGCTTCTCACAGGAGTTGGGTACAGAGGAAAAAAAAGAGTACACAAATACAAATGGTGTCCAAACAGGTGCCAGTTACTTATGAGTGTTTTTTAATTTAGTTTTTAGTTTTTTGCTACATATTTGAAAACAAGATACTTCTATAAGAGGAAAGTCCATCAACTATAACTTCCAAAAAGGGAAGAAAAACAGAGGATAGATTTGTAAGGGTTTGGAGTGGGAACGCAGGTTTCAGAGCAGAACTTTTACAATGTCCACATCATGTTGAACAGGGGTCAGTTTTACAACCTGTCAGGACAGCACTGGCTCTCCTCAGGGATGTGTGTTGAGCCCTCTCCTGTTCACTCTGCTCACATATGATTGTGCAGCTACCCATCCAGGCTGTCATATTGTGAAATTTGCAGATTATGCAGCTGTGGTGGGATGTGTCGCAGACAATGATGGGTCCATCTGCGGGCAGGAGGTGGAACACCTGGAGAGCTGGTGCAAAGAGAATAACCTTCACATCAATGTGAAGAAGACAAAAGAGATGATTGTGGACTTCAGAAGGAACAAACACACCCACACCCCACTGAACATAAGAGGATCTGCGGTGGAAGTGGTCTCCAGCTACAAATACTTGGGTGTACACATGAACGATAACTTCAGCTGTAGCAACAACACCACCAGCCTGGTTAAGAAAGGTCATCAGAGACTCTACTTCCTCAGGCAGCTGAGACGAGCTGGTCTGAGCAGCTCAGTCCTCACCTCCTTCTACAGGTGTGCAGTGGAGAGCATCCTGTGCTCCAGCATCAACGTGTGGCATGGAGGCTGCACAGCTGCAGAAAGAAAAGCTTTACAGAGAGTGGTGAAGGCTGCACAGAAGATGTTGGAGTCAGTCTCCCCACCATCACAGACATTTACACCTCCAGATGCAGGAAGAGGGCCACCTGCATCATGAAGGACCCCACTCACCCAGCACACACACTTTTTGCCCCACTCCCCTCAGGACGGAGGTTGAGGAGCATTAAGTGTAGAACCACTAGACTGAGGAACAGCTTCTACCCTGAGGCTGTTAGACTCATGAACAAATAACCAGGATAATCACTGTGAAAAATCACATCATGTTGCTGCTGATCTATTTCATGCTGCTGTGTTCATTCTGCTCATACAGACTCATGTTTGTGCTGCTGTTTGGAGTAATGTTTTTCTATGATATTAGTGCTTAGTGTATTTTTAGTTTATGTTTTTCTTAGTTCATATTTTAGATGTTATTACCGTTTTTCTTTTACTTTTTATTGTTGGATGTAACTGGGACCCTGTGTACATAATCTCGTTTCATCACATGTATCACATGTGGTGCGAATGACAATAAAGATTCTCTGACTCTGACTGACAGTGGTGTGGAAACTTGGAGATCTAAGAACAAACCTTAAGCTGCCGATCACTCTAAAGGACCACTGGATCGTCTAACACACACCAACTCCATTTTGACCGTGTGTGACCCCCTTCTGATTGGACATGGTGAGGTATCATCACAGAAATCAATGTTCAACTTTTAAAAATGTCAGTGCAAGGCACATGGATAAGAATCGTGAACCTCATCAGTTCCTTCGTTACGAAAACAGGAATTGATTCGGCACTTGTGGTATGTTATGTATAAACAGCTTTGAGAGTGATGATGAGTTCACATAGCTACAAAACTCCCCCAAACCCCAAGCTGATGGCATCTGTGGAAGGCAAGCATAATCCGCAATCACACCAAGAATGTCATTATGACATCACACTAAAACTGACAGCCAAAAATAATTAAAATGTGTACACAAACTAGTAGAATTGTGTGAACAAAGGAGTAATAATTAACCTTACCTATAATTTGAGAGCTTTTAAAACCTGTCATGTTTGTTTATCTACTTTGTATGTTTATTAGATATATTTTGATTGATAAACCACAGGCTTTGTGCACTACCAAATTGAAATACGAAGAGTTAGACGCATATGTCATAATCGACAGACAGATGACATAACTAGATTTTGAGTTGCAGATTAAGAAGCAGCCATTACATTAAGTTGGAATGACCTCTTTGGTCTGATCTATTCCAGGATCTTTTGAAAGGCTTTCAGCAGATCTGCATCATTTAAACAGTTTCCTCAGTAGATGCTTGGAAACATGAAGCACTCATTTCAAGTGTTGGTTGGGTACAACAGGTTTGCAGTTACAACGTTGTCTTACTGTCATTACTGTATTTAACGTTTAACTCATCATGCTTAACTAGAACATGCACAAAAATAACTGTGCTTCGGAAAAACATGGAAGTGACAGTGGTAATAATGATCCCCAAATAAATTGTCTACGTTCAACTTCAACAAGATTGACATCATGGAAAGCCACTCATAATTCACCATAATCACTAATCCCGTGTTAACCTAAATTGTATTCATGGAATCCAGTTTTGAAGGCTCAACTGGATATGACTATGCAATGATCCTGAGTCGGTCAGATTATTGTCACAGTCCATTTTCAGACACTGGGAAAGAGTCTGCTGGTTAAACAAGCACATGCATGTTTGTGAACATGAACATAATCATCCCACACATGGACTAACTCTAAGCACTGTAGCTGGATGGAGCCTCTGTCTACACTATTCTGAATTTTGTCTCTGTTTTTAAACAGTTTTTAAACATTTATTACATCTAAGTTGGACTATTACAACTTTTTATTAACGTCTTTAAAAAGTCTTCAGCTGATCCAAAATGCTGCTGCCAGTCTTAACTGGAGTTAGTAGGAGAGATCATATATCCACAGTTATCAGGCTCCTCTCTTGTGGAACTAACTTCCAGTTTCTGTCCATTAATGTAATTTCATTTTTTCAAATGTTTATTTTTATTTTATATATTTTTAATGTAATTCCATTTTTCAAATGTTGTTCATTTACACCTTTTGGCCACCGTATATGACACATTGTCTACTTGTAAGATTAGGCTTAAGTCTTTCCTTTTTGATAAATCCTATGCTTGTTATGCTGCTATAGGCTTAGATTATTGGAGGTCATATTGACCTCATTTCCTTAAATTAATTGTTAAAATTGAATAGTTATAATTTTATACTATTTCTATCTTAAAATGTGATTCTTGACCTGCCATTGTGTATCTATTCCTCCTTCCTGTCCTCTCAAACCCAGCCGGTCGAAGCAGATGGCCGCTTGTCCTGAGCCTAGTTCTGCTGGAGGTTTTTCCTTTCCACTGTTGCCTTTGTGCTTGCTCAGGATGGGAGACTGCAACAAAGTGAAGATTCAACGCGTCTGTTGGCTTCCTTCCTTAGATAGAGAACTTTTACTAATTGGCATTTGTATCGTGAATGTTTTTGGACAGTGCCCTGAGACAACGTCTGTTGTGATTTGGCACTATACTGTATAAATGAATTGAATTGAATTACACATATTTTTTTAGTATTACCGGTACACTTCTTTCTGAGTACTTAACAGATTTGTGTGAAGATTTAAGGTTATTTTACAGTTTTGTTCCATTAGTGATACGATTAATAAACAAATGTATTTAACTCTATTTTTTATTTCTACTTCTACCTGTAAAATAATGCTCAACACCATTTTTTTAAAAATAACTAATTGTACAGATAAATAAATATTATTTTCAATTTTGGAGGGGTTTTCTCAAAGGTTGGTGTTTGACTATTTAGCACAGTAGTCCCCAACTCTGATCCTCAGCATAGCGCTTTGCACATTTTATTTTTCTGCTTGATTAAATTGTGGTATTTCTGTGTTTTGTCCTGTCTTTGCTGTACATGTATCCTTGTGTTTCATGCACTCCCCAGTGTTTCCCCTCCTTCTTGTTCTGCTCCTGTTGCACCTGTCTCCAATCCCAATCACCCCAGGTGTTTGTCATCATGTCTCATTAGTGTCTGTATTTATTCAGCATCCAGCCTGTTCAGCCTGTCTGTGATCTGTGAATTGTGCTGTCAAGCCTGTCAAGCTCTGTCTGCTCCTAAACTAAGTTTTCCTGCCCTGTCAGCTTTTTGTTTGTTTGTAAAAATAAACTTAATTACTTGTTTTTACCAGGAGTTTCCCGTTGTCTCCCTGCATGTGGGTTCAAACAACATTTCAAGCAGAAAAATGACCATCCAAACTTCCATTTTTCTCTTTTGCGTTCAATGGTGTTACTAAATTGATCCTTAAACTGCTATTGTTTTATGATGCTTCTTTTACTTTTGATTATGACATTTCTCTCTCCTGCCTTATTGTGTTGTGTAGTTATTGACCAACACAATACCCAAGATGGTTAGTCATCACCAATATGAAAAGGTGTCTATCATTTTGACTTTGGGAGCTGAGAACTATCCCCATCTCAGCTGTTTATGTTTACAACACTCAACCAACCCTTAGATTTTGACTTTTGGGTTTAACTCAAACTTGTCTTAAATGCTGATAAAACCAAAGAAATGCTTTTTTTTCAAACAGGAAGTCGGTCCCAGCAGTTCTTCCTCTGATTTTATCCTCAAATGGGGTTCCTATTGAGTTTGTTGATTCCTATAAATATTTGGGTATCCTGGTCAATTCACATCTCTCTTTTAAACTTCACGTGGAAAACCTAGTAAAGAAACTAAAAGTTAAACTGGATTTCTTTTTCAGAAACAGATCATGTCTAACACTGAATGCTAGGAAACGCCTTGTATCTGTGACTTTCCTTCTCTCCATTGATTACGGTGACATTATCTACTACATGAACACTCCTACAAGCACCCTGCAGATGTTGGATGCCATCTATCATGGTGCACTAAGATTTAGGGATGCACCGATCCACATTTTCTTACTTCCGATCCAATCCCAATACTTAACTCTGGGTGTCAGCCGATACAGATCCAGTTCTGATACCATCATCACGTGTGTTACACCATATTCTGTCTAACGTCTTAACATTATGTGAGTTAAACCCAATGAAGACACTCTGAGCCTCACAACAGAAAGCACCCAAACTTTAATAGCACACAAGAGGCAGGTCTATATCACAGACATCCATCTCATTCTCACTCATGGTGCAGCTGGAACACTAAAATATCGCTAAGCATTATGGGAAAGACAACACAGTCCACTCCCCGAATATATTCACTGATAAAATCTTGGAGCTATTGGGAAAAAGTTTTAACAAAAAAGTTTTTTTGTGTGGAGACTTTAATATTGATCTGGGAAATAAAACAGATTCAAATAACATCAGTACATTTATAAATTCAATGCATAGTTTAAATCTGTATCCGTTGATCAAAGCCAACAAGAATTACAACTCATAGTGCCACAATCAAAAATGAAACTTAAAAACAGTGGGGCAGTCAACCACCCCTGCACATTAGGTTTAGTTTTAGAGATAATTATGTTTATAGGTTTATTTTTATAGGTTTAGAGATTCATATTTTTTGCTTTTTGTTTGTGAAACAAGGTCAGAGGAAGCTTTTTCTGGTTCGGTCGATTGAACCCGTTGTTACACTATATTCTGTGACCTGCAACAGTGCATGCAACACCACCCCCTATGGTCACAATACTGTAGCGGTTAAGGGGAGTGGACTGTGTTGTCTTTCCCATAATGCTTAGCTGTATTTTAGTGTTCCGGCCGCACCATGACGAGATGGACGTCTGTGGTATAGACCTGCCTCTTGTGCGCTAGTAAAGTTTGGGTGTTTCTTGTTGTGAGGCTCAGAATGTCTTCATTGTGTTTAGCTCACACAATGTTAAGATGGTAGTCACAGAACATGGTGTAACGCATGTGCTCTCCGTACGTGCATCATGGATCGGAAATATCGGCAGGTTGGATCGGAAAATCCAATATGTAAATTATGCTGGTATTGGAGGCCGATACTAG
>JBBPBX010030548.1:0-25972 GCA_038048925.1 Garcialebias charrua
CACACAATTTTAGTAGAACATGTTATATTTACATGTATATGTCTATCTGTACAGTATATGTATATGCATATATATACATGTATATGCATATGTACATATATGCATATTCATGTATATATACATATATGCATTTACATTTTTATATGCATTTGCATTTACATGTATATATGCACTTACATATTCATGTATATATGCACTTACATATTCATGTATATATGCACTTACATATACATGTATATAGGCACTTACATATACATGTAAATAGGCACTTACATATACGTGTAATAGGCATGTAAATATAACATGTTCAACTGAAATTGTGTGTGTTTGTGTGTGTGACTGTTTTGTGGTTTCTAAGGACAGTGTTTTGTCAGGACAGTAATGAGCTGTTATCTGATTGTCTGATTATAGCGTATTGCTGTCCTAACAAACCACTGTCCATTAAAACCACAAAACAGTCACACACACAAACACACACAATTTTAGTAGAACATGTTATATTTACATGTATATGTCTATCTGTACAGTATATGTATATGCATATATATACATGTATATGCATATGTACATCATGATATGCATATATGTATATACACTGTACAGTACATGAATATGCATTTATGATATGCTTATATACATGTATATATGTATATTTGTGTGTATGTATATGACATAGATATCAATTATATAAATAATGCAGGGATTGTTAAGTATGACTTCAATATTATTAGTCACAGTTTTTAAATTTATAGTTTTCTTTCATTCAGCTAATTTTAATTTCATCTTAGTCCACCTATCATGAGAGGAGTTTTGTAAATACTCTGTCCATCCATCTTTCCTTTATGTGAGATGGATACTTTGGCCAAAAACAAACAATCATGTAATGTTTATTGGTTTACATGTGACAGCAGCTATCATCAAAATGTAGAATTTCCTCTAAATATAAGTATAACTGATCTGTTACAGATGTCATGTGAACACGTCCAGAGTCAGGAGATCGCAGGTAGCCAGAAGCACGATCAACTTCCTTTAAACACGAATACCAAGGTACATTTTAGTTCTTGTGTTCCTAAACAGAATTACTTGCTACGTGTGGTTTCATCAACCTTAATGTTCAATTATGTGTGTATAGGAGTGTATTGTGGTTTTTATGGACAGTTGTTTGTTTGGACAGTCATACGCTATAAACAATCAGACAATCAATCAGATAATAGCTCATTACTGTCCTGACAAAACACTGTCCTTAAAAACCACAAAACAGTCACACACAAACATACACAACTTCAGTTGAACATGTTATATTTACATGTATATGTCTATCTGTACATTATATGTATATGCATATATATACATGTATATGTTTATGCATATATACATCTATATGTTTATGCATATGTACATATATGCATATTCTTGTATATATACATATATGCATTTACATGTTTAAATGCATTTGCATATACAGTACATGTATATATGCACTTACATATACATGTATATATGCACTTACATATACATGTATAAATGCACTTATATATACATGTAATAGACATGTAAATATAACATGTTCAACTCAAATTGTGTGTGTTTTTGTGTGTGACTGTTTTGTGGTTTCTAAGGACAGTGTTTTGTCAGGACAGTAATGAGCTGTTATCTGAGTGTCTGATTATAGCGTATTGCTGTCCTAACAAACCACTGTCCATTAAAACCACAAAACAGTCACACACACAAACACACACAATTTTAGTAGAACATGTTATATTTACATGTATATGTCTATCTGTACAGTATATGCATATATATCCATGTATATGCATATGTACATATATGTATATTCATGTATATATATACATATATGCATTTACATTTTTATATGCATTTGCATTTACATGTATATATGCACTTACATATTCATGTATATATGCACTTACATATTCATGTATATATGCACTTACATATACATGTATATAGGCACTTACATTTACATGTAAATAGGCACTTACATATACGTGTAATAGGCATGTAAATATAACATGTTCAACTGAAATTGTGTGTGTTTGTGTGTGTGACTGTTTTGTGGTTTCTAAGGACAGTGTTTTGTCAGGACAGTAATGAGCTGTTATCTGATTGTCTGATTATAGCGTATTGCTGTCCTAACAAACCACTGTCCATTAAAACCACAAAACAGTCACACACACAAACACACACAATTTTAGTAGAACATGTTATATTTACATGTATATGTCTATCTGTACAGTATATGTATATGCATATATATACATGTATATGCATATGTACATATATGCATATTCATGTATATATACATATATGCATTTACATTTTTATATGCATTTGCATTTACATGTATATATGCACTTACATATTCATGTATATATGCACTTACATATTCATGTATATATGCACTTACATATTCATGTATATATGCACTTACATATACATGTATATAGGCACTTACATATACATGTAAATAGGCACTTACATATACGTGTAATAGGCATGTAAATATAACATGTTCAACTGAAATTGTGTGTGTTTGTGTGTGTGACTGTTTTGTGGTTTCTAAGGACAGTGTTTTGTCAGGACAGTAATGAGCTGTTATCTGAGTGTCTGATTATAGCGTATTGCTGTCCTAACAAACCACTGTCCATTAAAACCACAAAACAGTCACACACACAAACACACACAATTTTAGTAGAACATGTTATATTTACATGTATATGTCTATCTGTACAGTATATGCATATATATACATGTATATGCATATATGTATATACACTGTACAGTACATGAATATGCATTTATGATATGCTTATATACATGTATATATGTATATTTGTGTGTATGTATATGACATATATATCAATTATATAAATAATGCAGGGATTGTTAAGTATGACTTCAATATTATTAGTCACAGTTTTTAAATTTATAGTTTTCTTTCATTCAGCTAATTTTAATTTCATCTTAGTCCACCTATCATGAGAGGAGTTTTGTAAATACTCTGTCCATCCATCTTTCCTTTATGTGAGATGGATACTTTGGCCAAAAACAATCATGTAATGTTTATTGGTTTACATGTGACAGCAGCTATCATCAAAATGTAGAATTTCCTCTAAATATAAGTATAACTGATCTGTTACAGATGTCATGTGAACACGTCCAGAGTCAGGAGATCGCAGGTAGCCAGAAGCACGATCAACTTCCTTTAAACACGAATACCAAGGTACATTTTAGTTCTTGTGTTCCTAAACAGAATTACTTGCTACGTGTGGTTTCATCAACCTTAATGTTCAATTATGTGTGTATAGGAGTGTATTGTGGTTTTTATGGACAGTTGTTTGTTTGGACAGTCATACGCTATAAACAATCAGACAATCAATCAGATAACAGCTCATTACTGTCCTGACAAAACACTGTCCTTAAAAACCACAAAACAGTCACACACACAAACATACACAACTTCAGTTGAACATGTTATATTTACATGTATATGTCTATCTGTACATTATATGTATATGCATATATATACATGTATATGTTTATGCATATATACATCTATATGTTTATGCATATGTACATATATGCATATTCTTGTATATATACATATATGCATTTACATGTTTAAATGCATTTGCATATACAGTACATGTATATATGCACTTACATATACATGTATATATGCACTTACATATACATGTATATATGCACTTATATATACATGTAATAGGCATGTAAATATAACATGTTCAACTCAAATTGTGTGTGTTTGTGTGTGTGACTGTTTTGTGGTTTCTAAGGACAGTGTTTTGTCAGGACAGTAATGAGCTGTTATCTGATTGTCTGATTATAGCGTATTGCTGTCCTAACAAACCACTGTCCATTAAAACCACAAAACAGTCACACACACAAACACACACAATTTTAGTAGAACATGTTATATTTACATGTATATGTCTATCTGTACAGTATATGCATATATATACATGTATATGCATATATGTATATACACTGTACAGTACATGAATATGCATTTATGATATGCTTATATACATGTATATATGTATATTTGTGTGTATGTATATGACATAGATATCAATTATATAAATAATGCAGGGATTGTTAAGTATGACTTCAATATTATTAGTCACAGTTTTTAAATTTATAGTTTTCTTTCATTCAGCTAATTTTAATTTCATCTTAGTCCACCTATCATGAGAGGAGTTTTGTAAATACTCTGTCCATCCATCTTTCCTTTATGTGAGATGGATACTTTGGCCAAAAACAAACAATCATGTAATGTTTATTGGTTTACATGTGACAGCAGCTATTATCAAAATGTAGAATTTCCTCTAAATATAAGTATAAATGATCTGTTCCAGATGACATGTGAACAAGTCCAGAGTCAGGAGATCGCAGGTAGCCAGAAGACCGATCAACTTCCTTTAAACACGAATACCAAGGTACATTTTAGTTCTTGTGTTCCTAAACAGATATACTTGCTGCGTGTGGATTCATAGACCTTAATGTTCAATTGTGTGTGTATGGGAGTGTATTGTGGTTTTTATGGACAGTTGTTTGTTAAGACAGTCATACGCTATAAACAATCAGACAATCAATCAGATTACAGCTCATAACTGTCCTGATAAAACACTGTCCTTAAAGGGGACCACACATGCAAAATTCACTTTTTAATGTTTTTTTACTAAACTTTGGGTATTTACTTCATAAAAAAACAGTCCTTGTGCCAAAAAAATGCACCCAGTGGTTTATTTACTCTAAGTAGATTTATTTATTTTTGATAAATACACCAGGATTCACACTTCCTGCATTTATTGACGTCACAAGCCGCCAGCCAATCAGATCAAACCTGAGTCCAGCCCCTCACCTAGCAACCCCTGGTTAGGCTCAACCCACTTCTGTATTAAACACATGACTGTTGTTTTTCATGATTTCATCTCATCTTTTGTTTATATGTTCTTAATTTCATGTGTACAGCACTTTGTTGCAGCTGTGTTTTTTTAAATGGCTTTATAAATAAAGTATAATTGTTATTTTTATGTTTTAGTTCAATTTTTAGTGTATTTGCGATCGCTGCCAACGCGCAGCCGGCAAAAATTAAACGAGCGGACCACAGGCGGAAGGACCGGGTTCGACGGGACCCTCTTCCGGCGCGATGGAGCGGAGCTTCAACTGTACAGCCTTGCAGCAGCCTCGCAGCAGGCTCGCAGCAAGAGGACCTTCTCCTTACAGATTAATTTACGGGAGACACTTGGTGAACTTTGTGTTGTCTTCACTGGAACAGCGATAACTCCCAAAATCTCCGCGTGCTTCACGAGCGGAGCTGGCGAAAACCGGAAGAGGAACAAGCTAACATTAGCTTCGGATTCGGGTGGTCTAATGCTAAAAGGAGCAGCAAACTGCGGCGCGCTCAGACGGGTTTCGGTAAGTTATCTTAAGCTAACACTAACAGTAAGTCAAATGAGTAATAAAAAAAGAGCTAATTTTAAAACAACAACACATTACAGATACTGGCTGTTACAGAGGGCGTGAACAGATCGTTGAAGGGCGTGGACTTCAAGAAACCGGTCGTTCAAAACGAAAGTTAAAAATGGCAGAATTAAAAAGGGTATAATTGATTATCTAATAATTATTTTGTGCATTAAATTGAAGGAATAGGGTCTGGATATCCCACAGAAATACCATAAAAATTTAAAAAATACATCTGAGGTCCCCTTTAAAACCACAAAACAGTCACACACAAAAAACACACACAATTTCAGTTGAACATGTTATATTTACATGTATATGTCTATCTGTACAGTATATGCATATATACATGTATATGCATATATGTATATACAGGTAGTCCCTGACTTACGAGCGCCCTCACTTACGAGGTTCCGGACTTACGAGCTGGCGAATTTTTGGAAAAAACGCAAAAAATAGAGTTTTTCTGTGTTTTTTCACCACAGTTCGTTGGCTAAACATGTGGACACACGTTTCCGATCATTTTTATGCACTCGTAAGCAGTTTTTTTCAACTCCACAGTGTAACTCTTACCTATCGTAATTTAATATATTGCACACAAAACATTAAGGTTTACTGAGGGGCTGCATGGGCTCCATGAGCAAGACATCTAATCCATGTGTTTACATCATGGGAAAAACATGTAACAAAATAAAATTTTAATTTTGATTTTTATGAGTTTCCCTCGGACTGTAATCTTATAAATACTTTGTTTAAAGTTCTGATGAATTTTGACTTGCCCATATACTAAATACATGATTTTTTTTCTGTGTCCTCCATGTTTTCTAGAGAAAAAGTCAAGCAAGTCTTGGATCCAGAAGAATGGCAAAGAAAAAGTGGTCAAATGGTGAAGTAGCTGATGTAATGCGTAATTTCCGAAATCACATAAGTGAAGGAAAACTGACCATAAAGAATTAATGCAACCACTGTAAGAAGGTTGAGGGCCCTATGTTGGCTCAAAGAACAGTTCAAAATATAAGAGACTTTGTGAGAAACCGGGGAATAACTGAAAAGAGATAAAAACAGAAACAAAACTTACAGATTTTTTAATGCATCTAAAAATCTACGTCTGGCCTCTGGACATTTAAAAAACAAAACAAAAACGTATAAATGTTTAGTCTTTCGTTGCATAGGTACCAGGTACATACCAGTTAAGTACAGGATAACATGTCACTTCATACTATAGCCTGGTACAAAACGTAGAAATGTTTAGTCTTTCGTTGCATAGGTACCAGGTACATACCAGTTAAGTACAGGATAACATGTCACTTCATACTATAGCCTGGTACAAAACGTAGAAATGTTTAGTCTTTCGTTGCATAGGTACCAGGTACATACCAGTTAAGTACAGGATAACATGTCACTTCATACTATAGCCTGGTACAAAATATACATACCGGTTATATAACCAGTATGCTACCAGTATCTGGTATGTACCCGTCTGTATTATGTATTAATATTGTATAAATCTGTGTAACACTTTTAAATACTTTATTTATTTATTTTATCTAAAAAAGCTAAGTCTGGTCCTCTGGACATTCAAAAAAATAAAACAAAACGAAGCAAAAGTTTCGTCTTTCGTCCGAAAGACTTCTTCAGTCTGAGTTGCTGTATTCAGCTCAGTCTTATAAATAGCACCCTCCCACAGTGGATCAACCAGTTGGCTGATGACAGCCGAAACCAGCTGCTCACATGATCAAGGAGGACCATCAGCCTAACGATGGATCTTTAGCACCCTGATGGTTATTTGCTATTCACAGAGGGCTTAGTGATACTAGCAATCAAAGCATTGTAAGAGGGGGACAGTTGAACCCGGAGGCCTCCACCCCCGTTTAACGATGGACGTTTCTTTTCACTTCAGCTCTCAGCTCCTCCTCTGTGGCTCTGACTGTGTCTGAAAGAGCTGCCATCTCTCTGCTCAGAGCCTCCATATTCTCAATCAGCCCACTCTTCTGCTCCTCTTCCTCCCTCAGAGCAGCCAGCCTGGCCTCCTCTTCCTCTGTTAGAAACTGGTGAAGCTTCTTAAACTGCTTCTTAATCTGCCTCTTTGTGAGTCGAGCCTGGACCTTCACATGTTCTGCTGTCTGATCAAACTCAGACTGAACTTTCTTCTTGACCTCCAGCTTCTCCTTCAGTGGTTTCATGGATCTCAGCAGATCCTCTGAGTTCCGCTGCAGCTTCATCGATGGGTCTGAACCTGTGGTCGGTGTGTTTCTTCGAGTCTCTGCAGACGATATAAAGGAGGACCACTTTTTTTTTATTTAGAGATAAATAATAACACTATTAATAAAATCAATAATGAACACTATTAATAAAATAAATAATAACACTATTAATAAAATAAATAACACTTCAGCTCTCAGCTCCTCCTCTGTGGCTCTGACTGTGTCTGAAACAGCTGCCATCTCTCTGCTCAGAGCCTCCATATTCTCAATCAGCCCACTCTTCTGCTCCTCTTCCTCCCTCAGAGCAGCCAGCCTGGCCTCCTCTTCCTCTGTTAGAAACTGGTGAAGCTTCTTAAACTGCTTCTTAATCGGCCTCTTTGTGAGTCGAGCCTGGATGGACCTTCACATGTTCTGCTGTCTGATCAAACTCAGACTGAACTTTCTTCTTGACCTCCAGCTTCTCCTTCAGTGGTTTCATGGATCTCAGCAGACCCTCTCTGAGTTGTAATGAGCTGTAATCTGCTTGTCTGTTTATAGCGTATGACGGTCCTAACAAAAAATGTCCATAAAAACCACAAAACAGTCACACACACAAATGTACACAATTTCAGTTGAACATGTTATATTTACATGTATATGTCTATCTGTACAGTATATGTATATGCATATATACATTTATATGCATATATGTATATACACTGTATATGAATATGCATATATGATATGCTTATATACATGTATATATGTATATTTGTGTGTATGTATATGACATAGATATCAATTTTATAAATAATGCAGGGATTGTTCTGTATGACTTCAATATTATTAGTCACAGTTTTTAAATTTATAGTTTTCTTTCATTCAGCTAATTTTAATTTCAGCAGATCCTCTCTGAGTTCCGTTGCAGCTTCATCGATGGGTCTGAACCTGTGGTCGGTGTGTTTCTTCGAGTCTCTGCAGACGATATAAATAAAGGAGGACCACTTTTTTTTATTTAGAGATAAATAATAACACTATTAATAAAATCAATAATGAATGAACACTATTAATAAAATAAATAATAACACTATTAATAAAATAAATAACACTTCAGCTCTCAGCTCCTCCTCTGTGGCTCTGACTGTGTCTGAAACAGCTGCCATCTCTCTGCTCAGAGCCTCCATATTCTCAATCAGCCCACTCTTCTGCTCCTCTTCCTCCCTCAGAGCAGCCAGCCTGGCCTCCTCTTCCTCTGTTAGAAACTGGTGAAGCTTCTTAAACTGCTTCTTAATCTGCCTCTTTGTGAGTCGAGCCTGGACCTTCACATGTTCTGCTGTCTGATCAAACTCAGACTGAACTTTCTTCTTGACCTCCAGCTTCTCCTTCAGTGGTTTCATGGATCTCAGCAGATCCTCTCTGAGTTCCGCTGCAGCTTCATCGATGGGTCTGAACCTGTGGTCGGTGTGTTTCTTCGAGTCTCTGCAGACGATATAAATAAAGGAGGACCACTTTTTTTATTTAGAGATAAATAATAACACTATTAATAAAATCAATAATGAAGTTATTTCATGAGTGACTGGAATGAAATCCCTACCTTGTCCTGAGAGTAAATTATAGCTTCGATAATGATACTACAGTATCCACTTTGCACTACGTGCCTGCATAGTTGGTAACAGGAATGCGTTTGCTGGCAGTGGCACTAGCCCATGCAGGAATTGTCCGTTTCACCTTCTTGCTTTTGGATTTCCCATACTTGTAGCCATCCTTCATCCTTAGAAGGAGAACAAAGCAGTGTGTTGAGCACTGGCCAGCCTCGCAGTCCGGGCATTTCACATCTTTCTCATCCTTTTTTTCTCCCTCCACTCACTCTTCAGTAGTGTCTTCATTCTTGTCCGCATTCGCGTCACCTGAATTCTCCCCCTCCTCATCTTTGCCTCTTGCAGCTGAAGATGCTGCCTGATCTTCATTAGCAGAGGGCGACTCCTCATCTGAGGCTTCTGGATCGTTCTCTGCAGCCGCGGAGGGCGCCTTCTCCTGAGTTGGAGTCGCTGTTGCATGGCGAATCGGCATAATGGGAGCGTTACCTTCAACTTATCCAGGAAAATGTATGTTTTGAAGAAAAAATCTCTGCACGATCCTTTATTTCAATCCCGCTGTTAACGAGCACCGTCCCGCTTGGATCGTTGGTC
The DNA here is from genome assembly GCA_038048925.1 of Garcialebias charrua. Lineage (NCBI taxonomy): Eukaryota > Metazoa > Chordata > Actinopteri > Cyprinodontiformes > Rivulidae > Garcialebias > Garcialebias charrua. The sequence continues at coordinate 9,881 of JBBPBX010030548.1, forward strand.
CAAACCAACTTGTTTTACGTCTTCTAACACAGGATCATCCTGATTAGTTCAAGGCTGTCAGAAAGGGAGCCTTCCAAGAAAAAAGTGACTTCCTTGTAAATGTGTCCCTGTGATGGACTGGAGACTTGTCCACATGTCCCTGTGATGGACTGGAGACTTGTCCAGGTGTCCCTGTGATGGACTGGAGACTTGTCCACGTGTCCCTGATGGACTGGTGACTTGTAAATGTGTCCCTGTGATGGACTGGAGACTTGTAAATGTGTCCTTGTGATGGACTGGAGACTTGTAAATGTGTCCCTGAGACTTGTCCACGTGTCCCTGTGATGGACTTGAGACTTGTCCATGTGTCCTTGTGATGGACTGGAGACTTGTCCTTGTGTACCTGTGATGGACTGGAGACCTGTCCAGGTATCCCTGTGATGGACTGGAGACCTGTCCAGGATGTCCCTGTGATGGACTGGAGACTTGTAAATGTGTCCCCATGACTCAACGAGGCTAGCCTGTATAAATAAAGGTTGAATGAATGAATGAATGAATGAATGAACTTGTCCACGTGTCCCTGTGATGGACTGGAGACTTGTCCACGTGTCCCTGTGATGGACTAGAGACTTGTCCATGTGTCCTTGTGATGGACTGGAGACTTGTCCTTGTGTACCTGTGATGGACTGATGTGATTTTTATATAACTAGGTCATGGAATCTTTGCAAAAAAATCCTTTGCAAAAGATGACATTCTTTTGGAATATCGAGGTGAACTGATCACCAAGGAGGATGTGAGAGGAAGCATCAGGTTTACGATGAATCACAGAAAGTGTTTTTGTTTGAATTCTACTTCGATGGAAAATATTGTATGTATGAGTATTTAAGAATAACCTATCATTGTGTCTGACATGACTTATAAAAGGCTATTAATTGTAAGGTAATTTATAGTGCTGGCAAGAGTTTTGTTTTTGTTTTTTTAAATATGCATTATGCATTTGTAGTGTTGATTCAGCAAACGAGGACGGGTCGCTTGGAAGGCTTGTAAATGATGACCATAAACCCAAATGCAAAGATGAGGTACATAATTGTAAACAAAAAGCCCCATCTATGTTTGTTTGCAACTAAACCCATCAATGAAGGAGATGAGATCACCTATAATTATGGCGACTCAGAATGGCCATGGAGATGCAAGGTGATTTAAATTTTACTTTTTGAATGTAATCATGCTTAAAAATATTTTTTTAATCATACAGGTTTACAACATATGTTTCACCACAATATATTTTCAATTATTTCCTACTATGTGATCAAAATCTCAACAGAAATTACATGGAATGTCGTCTGATGTGCAAGATTTTGAGGCACCACCTCCAACAGAGGTTTCAGTTGCTTTTTTTTTCATTCATTCAACCTTTATTTATACAGGCTAGCCTCGTTGAGTCACGGGGACTCATTTACAAGAGGGACCTGTCTCACTCACACCAAACAACCATCCACTCTCACACCTAGGGTCAATTTAGAGTCACCAATCAGCCTAACATGCATGTTTTTTGGTCTGTGGGAGGAAACCGGAGTACCCGGAGGAAACCCACGCATGCACGGGGAGAACATGCAAACTCCACCCAGAAAGGCCCCCGGACCGGGATTTGAACCGGCAACCTTCTCGCTGAGAGGCAGCAGCTCTACCAGTTGTGCCACCGTGCTGCCTAGTTGCTAACAAAACATTCTGTAAGAGCAAAATAAAGGTATGTGCAAGTGCATCGAGGAAGGATAGTTGACACTGAAAAAGTACTCCTTTAAAGAATGTCATTTTTCTATTTTTACTATTTACAGAATAGCCATAAATAGGATAAACCAATCAATCGTGTAATGTTTCTTAATTTTTGTGATGTGATGGACTGGAGAACTTGTCCATGTTTCCCTGTGATGGACTGGAGACTTGTGCAGGTGTCCAGGTGATGGACTTGTGACTTGTCCACGTGCCCCTGTGATAGACTGGAGACTTGTCCAGGTGTCCATGTGATGGACTGGAGACTTGTCCACGTGTCCCTGTGATGGACTGGAGACTTGTCCACGTGTCCCTGTGATGGACTGGAGACTTGTAAATGTGTCCCTGTGATGGACTGGAGACTTGTAAATGTGTCCCTGTGATGGACTGGAGACTTGTAAATGTGTCCTTGTGATGGACTGGAGACTTGTAAATGTGTCCCTGTGATGGACTGGAGACTTGTCCACGTGTCCCTGTGATGGACTGGAGACTTGTCCAGGTGTCCCTATGATGGACTGGAGACTTGTCCACGTGTCCCTGTGATGGACTGGTGACTTGTAAATGTGTCCCTGTGATGGACTGGAGACTTGTCCACGTGTCCCTGTGATGGACTGGAGACTTGTCCACGTGTCCCTGTGATGGACTGGTGACTTGTAAATGTGTCCCTGTGATGGACTGGAGACTTGTTATTATTATAAGTTGTCAGTTAATAATATTATTATTATTATTATTATTATTATTATTATTATTATTATTATTATTATTATTATTATTATTATTATTTTTATTTTATTATTATTATTATTATTATTATTATTATTATTATTATTATTATTATTATTATTATTATATTGCTTGTAAATGTATCACTATGATGGACTGGAGACCTGTCCAGGTGTCCCTGTGATGGACTGGAGACTTGTAAATGTGTCCCTGTGATGGACTGGAGACCTGTCCAGGTATCCCTGTGATGGACTGGAGACTTGTCCCTGTGATGGACTGGAGACCTGTCCAGGTGTCCCTGTGATGGACTGGAGACTTGTCCACATGTCCCTGTGATGGACTTGAGACTTGTCCACGTGTCCCTGTGATGGACTGGAGACTTGTCCATGTGTCCCTGTGATAGACTTGAGACTTGTCCACGTGTCCCTGTGATAGACTGGAGACTTGTCCACGTGTCCCTGTGATGGACTGGAGACTTGTCCTTGTGATGGACTGGAGACTTGTCCTTGTGTACCTGTGATGGACTGGAGACCTGTCCAGGTATCCCTGTGATGGACTGGAGACCTGTCCAGGATGTCCCTGTGATAGACTGGAGACTTGTAAATGTGTCCCTGTGATGGACTGGAGACTTGTAAATGTGTCCCTGTGATGGACTGGAGACTTGTTATTGTTATAACTTGTCAGCTATTATTATTATTATTATTATTATTATTATTATTATTATTATTGTTATTATTATTATTATTATTATTATTATTATTATTATTACTTGTAAATGTGTCCCTGTGATGGACTGGAGACCTGTCCAGGTGTCCCTGTGATGGACTGGAGACTTGTCCACATGTCCCTGTGATGTCCCTGTGATGGACTTGAGACTTGTCCACGTGTCCCTGTGATGGACTGGAGACCTGTCCATGTGTCCCTGTGATGGACTGGAGACTTGTCCATGTGTCCTTGTGATGGACTGGAGACTTGTCCCTGTGTACCTGTGATGGACTGGAGACCTGTCCAGGTATCCCTGTGATGGACTGGAGACCTGTCCAGGTATCCCTGTGATGGACTGGAGACTTGTCCCTGTGATGGACTGGAGACCTGTCCAGGTGTCCCTGTGATGGACTTGAGACTTGTCCACATGTCCCTGTGATGGACTTGAGACTTGTCCACGTGTCCCTGTGATGGACTGGAGACCTGTCCCTGTGTACCTGTGATGGACTGGAGACATGTCCAGGTATCCCTGTGATGGACTGGAGACTTGTTCAGATGTCCCTGTGTCCCCCTTCAGTGTAGCCAGTCCAAAGTTGGACAGATTCTGGAAAAAGCAGCAATATCTGATCCTAATATGTCAGACACAAGTTTCCCTGTTTTTCCCAGCACGTCAAAATGTTGCTTTCCTCCTGACACAAGTAATATTGGAGAAAGTGCATTTAAAACATCAGGCCAAGCCACTTCTACCACATACTCAAAGGATAAACCAGACAGAAAAGATGAGCTTCTCAAACAGGAATCCTCAAAGCAGATTACATGTCTACAAAACTTCTGTTATGTTTGTGGTAAGCCACAAACTCAAATTTCACGCCATTTGCAAACACACCGGACGTATCCTGAAATTATCCAAGTGTTTTCCCTTCACAAGGATTCTAAAGAGCGCAAAGTTTTATTAGAAAAATTGAGGAACAGGGGAAATCACAAGCATAACAATGCAGTTTTACAAGGTGGACAAGGGCCCTTGAAAGTGAAGAGAAAGACAAAAGCTAAGGCCGTAGCTGGAACATTTATTCACTGTATCTACTGTGAAGGAATGTACGTTCGAAAGCAACTATGGAGACATGTCCGTAGATGCCCCTGTAAGCCAGAAAATATGGATATGGATAATCCACCTGGAAGAGCCAAAGTGCTGAGTTTGGCTTTGGCTAAAGAGTCTGCATTCTATCATGAAATCTCAAGTGGAGTTTGTAAGATCATTAAAAGTATGAAACCCGACGATGTTACCTCAGCTGTGAGAAATGACCTATGTATTATTCAGTTTGCTCAGTCACTCCACAACAGACATGGACAAGACCCCTCAAAATACGACTAGATGCGACAAAAGCTTCATGAAGTTGGCCGTTTGTTGATATGTCTGCGCACAAAATATGCAATACATAACCTAGAGGATGCTGTGAAACCTGCTAACTTCCAGAGAGTTGTGCAAGCAGTAAAGACTGTGTCAGGCTTTGATGAAGAAACACGTTCATACAAAAAAACAAGCCTTGCCATAAAACTGGGACATACACTGAACAAAATCTGTAACCTTGTTCATTGCCGAGCACTCATGGCAGAAGATGAACAACTGATGAAGTCGTCAGACGCATTCAAAAAACTGTGCTCATCAAAATGGTCAGAGATGGTGTCTCATAGTGCCCTTAGCACTTAAAATCATGCCAAATACAATAGGCCATTAACATTACCATTCACTGAAGATGTTAAGCTTCTGCATCAGCATCTGAATAAATCAGGAGAAAATGCCTTTAACACCTTGAAAGATGAAGCCAGCCCCCAGACTTATGCAGAACTTGCAAAAGTTACACTTGCACAGGTCATTGTGTTCAATCGTAGACGAGCAGGAGAGGTTTCAAAGATGCACCTACGAAGTTTTATGGAGCGTGACACCACCAAGCTCCATGATGATGTTGCCATGGGTTTGTCAACGGTTGAACAGAAGCTCTGCAGCCATTTCACTCGGGTTGAAATCATTGGGAAAAGAGGCCGAAAGGTTGCAGTTTTACTCGCACCAAATGTGGTGGATGCACTGACTTTATTGGCAAGTAAGAGAGAGACATGTGGTGTTTTACAAACAAACTTATTTCTATTTGCAAGACCTAAATCAATGAGTCACTACAGAGGACATGCAAGCCAGTGTGGAGCATAGCACCCAGAGTTCCTCAGGTCAACACAACTACGGAAACATGTAGCCACGCTCTCACAAGTCTTGAACTTAAAAAACAATGAACTTGACCAGGTTGCAGACTTCTTGGGCCATGACATCCGTGTTCACAGGGAATTTTACAGATTACCAGCTCCCCCAACACAACTGGCAAAGATATCCAAGCTACAGGTTGAAAAAAATTTGGAAGAATTTTTTTTTAAAAATAAAGTATTTAAAAGTGTAACACAGATTTATACAATATTAATACATAATACAGAAAGGTACATACCCCAGATACTGGTAGCATACTGGTTATTTAACCAGTATGTATCTTTTGTACCAGACTATTCTATAAAATGACATGTTATCTTGTACTCAATTGGTATGTACCTGGTACCTATGCAACCTGGCTTTATAATGAAATGACTAATTACCTAGTTGCCTGGTGTGTACCGAGGTCTTTGTTACAATCAAAAAAATGTGTTCAATAAAAAAACAACTGGACTTTTATTTGTAGCAGAAGACGTTTCGCCCTTCATCCAAAAGGCTTTCTCAATTCTAAGAGAAGAGACCTGTCCAGGTGTCCCTGTGATGGACTGGAGACTTGTTATTATTATAACTTGTCAGTTATTATTATTATTATTATTATTATTATTATTATTATTATTGTTATTATTATTATTTTTATTTTTATTATTATTATTATTATATTACTTGTAAATGTGTCCCTGTGATGGACTGGAGACCTGTCCAGGTGTCCCTATGATGGACTGGAGACTTGTCCACGTGTCCCTGTGATGGACTGGAGACTTGTAAATGTGTCCATGTGATGGACTGAGACTTGTCCAGATGTCCCTGTGTCCCCCTTCAATGTAGCCAGTCCAAAGTTGGACAGATTCTGGAAAAAGCAGCAATATCTGATCCTAATATGTCAGACACAAGTTTCCCTGTTTTTCCCAGCACTTCAAAATGTTGCTTTTCTCCTGACACAAGGAATATTGGAGAAAACACATTTAAAACATAAGGCAAAGCAGTCTGCATTCTATCATGAAATCTCAAGTGGAGTTTGTAAGATCATTAAAAGTTGCTCACATGATCAAGGAGGGCCTGCAAACTGGTTGATCCATTGTGAGAGGGTGTTATTTATGAGACTGAGCTGAATGCAGCACCTCAGACTGAGGAAGTCTTTATTTAGGGCCTTGTCATCAAATTTATCAGTGAACTTAAAAGGTATGTGGAGCTTTATTAGTGTTAACAAAAAATACAATTTTTCCTATTTATATATCTAGGTTGAGGAATCTTAGCAAATAAATCCTTTGCAAAATATGACTTTCTTTTGGAATATCGAGGTGAACTGATCACCAAGGAGGAATGTGAGAGGAAGCAACAGGTTTGCGATGAATCGATGAAAGTGTTTTTGTTTGAATTGTACTTTGATGTAAAAACTGTAAAAAAAACTTTGTCGAGGAAGTCTTCTTTTATAAGACTGAGCAGAACACAGCATGTAAGACTGAGGAAGTCATTCGTCCGAAACACGTCTTCAGTCTGAGGGGCTGCATTCAGCTCAGTCTTATAAATAGCACCCTCTCACAGTGGATCAACCAGTTTGCAGGTCCTCCTTGATCATGAGAGCAGCTGGTTTTGGCTGTTCAGCAAACTCGTTGATCCACTGTGAGAGGGTGCTATTTATAAGACTGAGCTGAATGCAGTACCTCAGACTGAGGAAGTATTTATTTATAAGACTGAGCTGAATACAGCATCCAAGACTGTGGAAGTCATTTGTCCGAAAGGTTTCCTCAATCTGAGATGTTGCATTCAGCTCAGTCTTATAAATAGCACCCTCTCACAGTGGATCAACCAATTTGCTGATGATAGCCAAAACCAGCTGCTCTCATGATCAAGGAGGACCTGCAAACTGGTTGATCCACTGTGAGAGGGTGCTATTTATGAGACTAAGCTGAATGCAGCACCTCTCACTGAGGAAATCTTTATTTATAATACTGAGTTTAATGCAGCACCTCACACTGAGGAAATCTTTATTTATAATACTGAGTTGAATACATTATCTCCAGACTTAGACGAAAGACTAAACGTTTCCAGTTTTTTTTTTTTTTTGCTTTGCTTTGTGTTGTTTTTTTGAATGTCCTGAGGACCAGACTTAGCTTTTTTGATTATTCTACTAGAATTATTGAGCATTCATCAGGGTATTTTAATTTTAGTATGTGTCTTGTTCAACAAGCTTTCTAGTGTTTTATGTTTTCATGTAACAAATGTGATGCCCTGTGATAAACTTGCGAACCGTGAAAGGTGCACCCCGCCCCTTGCCCTATGATTGCTGGATATGGGCACCGGCGACCCCCGTGACCCAAAATGGAAGAAACGGGTAAAGATAATGGATGGATGTAGAAAATGGGCAATGTTTAGGCTGATGGTCCTCCTTGATCATGTGAGCAGCTGGTTTTGGCTGTCATCAGGAAGTCTTTATTTATAAGACTCAGCTGAATACAACATCTCAGACTAAGGAAGTCTTTATAAGACTGAGCTGAATACAGCATCTCAGACTGAGGAAGTCTTTATAAGACTGAGCTGAATACAGCATCTCAGACTGAGGAAGTCTTTCGTCACTCGTAAGTTAGGGATAACCTGTACTTTACAGTGGGTTGTGGTGAACCGTGTAAAAAAAGTACAATTTTGTTTTAGAAATATGTACAAGTTTGTAATGTTAATGTTTTATAATATGTAAATATGTCATCTCAGAAGTCTTTCATCGCTCGTAAGTCAGGGATCACCTGTACTTTACATTGGGTTGTGATTAACCATGCAGAAAAAGTAAAATTTTGTTTTAGAAATATGTACAAGTTTGTAATGTTAATGTTTTATAATATGTAAATATGTCATCTCAGACTGAGGAACTCTTTCGTCGCTCGTAAGTCGGGGATCACCTGTACTTTACAGTGGGTTGTGGAGAACCCTGTAAAAAAAGTACAATTTTGTTTTAGAAATATGTACAAGTTTGTAATGTTAATGTTTTATAATATGTAAATATGTCATCTCAGACTGAGGAACTCTTTGGTTGCTCGTAAGTCGGGGATCCCCTGTACTTTACATTGAGTTGTGATTAACCCTGCAGAAAAAGTAAAAAAAAAATTTAGAAATATGTATATAATGTTAATATGTTTTATAATAATGTAAATATGTCAACAGAATTTAAGTTTTTATTTTATTTTATTTGAAACATTTAAGTTTTATTTTATTTTAAACATTTGAAGATTTGTTAGTGAAGATTTGTTAGTGAATATAAATAAAGTATGTGCCTAATTTGTTTAATAAAAGCAGTTCAAAAAACTGTTCTCCTAATGCAGTGTCCTGTCACATTTGTGTGTTTTATGTTAATTTTATGTTAAGTAGGCGGAGTATAATTTTCCCTTTAAAGACCCCATAATGCATGTTTGTCCTCATAAACCACATTTTTTGACGTCCTTGTAAACCACACTGGAGTCTGGGTGGTAAAACGTGCTGTGAAGCTCCTATCGGAAAGCTAAAGTGACCCAAATTTTTTTCAAAATTTTTAGAGTGCTCTGAGCTTGGTCCCAGGTCGCTAGGACCTCGGGAAGGGGTAGACCCCGTATTACACCTTCGGGCGGGTTTGGCGAAAAAGTCCGGCTAAACCACATTGACAAACCTGTGTGTGTGTGTCGGGTGGGGGTGGGGGGTAGGGTTTTAGTTTATTAAAAAATCAATGCAGACCGTTCTTCATACACCTAGATAAATAAAGCATCAAGTTAAAGTGAGTATGCTTTACTCCTTGTACTCACTCATGTTTTTACATATTTGCAAAATAAATGACCAGGAAACTGTTTGAACTCATCATTTTCTGTTGTTTGTACAACCAATAAAATTCAGTTTTATGTCAGTTTTGTATTAAAAAAAACTTGAAAGAGCAGCTGCAGAGGGACCAAAGATGTGGCTCCAGAGCTGCAGGTTGCAGACCCCTGCCCTAATGGTTATAACCATTACCAGTACATGCCTAACCCTAAACTTAAGTATTATCAGTACATACCTAACCCTAAGGTTAACCATAACCAGTACATACCTAACCATAAACTTAAGTATTTTCAGTACACACCTAACCCTAAGCTTAACCATTACCAGTCCATACCTAACCCTAAACTTAAGTATTATCAGTACATACCTAACCCTAAGGTTAACCATTACCAGTACATACCTAACCCTAAACTTAACCATTACCAGTACATACCTAACCCTAAACTTAAGTATTATCAGTACATACCTAACCCTAAACCTATATTATTATTATTATTATTATTATTATTAACCATTACAGTACCCAACCCTAAACTTAACCATTACCAGTACATACCTAACCCTAAACTTAAGTATTATCAGTACATACCTAACCCTAAACCTATATTATTATTATTAACCATTACAGTACATACCTAACCCTAAGCTTAACCATTACCAGTACCCTAAACCTAACCATTGCCAGTACTTACCTAACCTAACCCTAAACTTAAGTATTATCAGCACATACCTAACCCTAAACCTATATTATTATTATTATTATTGTTAATCATTACAGTACATACCTAACCCTAAGCTTAACCATTACCAGTACCCTAAACCTAACCATTGCCAGTACTTACCTAACCCTAAACTTAAGTATTATCAGTACATACCTAACCCCAAACCTAACCATTACCAACTTCTTCTTGGTGACCGGGCGTTGGGCCCATAAGAAGAAGTTGTTCCTCACAACAGAGTAGAGCCGCTGCTTCTCCACATCGAGAGGAGCCAGTTGAGGTGGCTCGGGCATCTGGTTAGGATGCCTCCTGGACGCCTCCCTGGTGAGGTGTTCCGGGCATGTCCCACCGGGAGGAGACCCAGAGGAAGACCCAGGACACGCTGGAGGGACTATGTTTCTCGGCTGGCCTGGGAACGCCTTGGGATTCCCCCAGAGGAGCTGCTCCAAGTGGCTGGGGAGAGGGAAGTCTGGGCCTCCCTACTTAGGCTGCTACCCCCGCGACCCGACCCCGGATAAGCGGAAGACAATGGAGGGATGGATGGATGGATGATCCTCACAACATAGTATAAGTTGGAAAATTGGGCTTTACAAAGTAACATAAACAAAACACACACACACACACACACACAATTTGTCATTTCTTTTTTAGTGGCATTCATTCATAGATGTGGCAGAAATACGCAGCTATTGATTAACTTCAGTTTCACTGGTTAACTGTTCGTTGTTAACATCAAATATTAACGTTAACATCATACAGTATATGAAGTAGCGTAATGTGTATTGTATTAGTTAGAAAAATTTAGTTATTAATTTTGTTCTGTTATTGGAAGATAATTATTGTTTCAACTGATTGTTTGAAAAAAGGGGCAGATATGATAAGATGTTTTTCTTCTTTCTGCTTCCTTTCATTTTTTATATTTTGTATGTTATCGTTTATGGGATTGTTTTGTGTTGTATTTTTTTTATGAACAAATGTTATAAATAAAATAAAAATAACATCACACAGATTCTCGCACTGGTAAATTTTCATCTTTAAGTCACTTCTTGATTTCAAGTGTCTCTTGTAAATGAGTCCCCGAAGCTCAATGGGATTAACCTGTAAAAGGTTGGATGAAAAAAACAAATCTGTTTCCTTCATACATCTCCTCCTACATGTCTCTGCTTGAGTGCAGCTACAGCGTGAATTATCAGGACATGATTACCAGCAGTGTTCCCTCAGTGAGTACTGAACTAGACTAAAGGACCTTCTCCTACTCCACTGCTGTTTCCTGGAATTTGCAAAAAGATCTGAAGCTCTCAGCCTTGTGTAGTGGACCTACCCAGGGTCAAATTAAGGTTTTTGAACTGTCCAGTGATGACCTTTACTGACCTCTCAGTAAAGCAAGACATTTACTACAAAATCATTCATTTAGCTATAATCTGATAACATAGTCACCAAAAGGAGACTATTTCTATCTTTGATTTTAGGCTGATGTGATCAAAAGAATAACTTTTGTCATTTTCATGATGTGTGCTTTTAAGCTGTGTTATTCTGTGAGAGTTAAACTGTGTTCACTGCTGTGTCAAAGGTGAAATCTCGGGTCACAGAGACCGGACGGTTTTGTTTAGAAACTCAGAGGACAGTAATCCGTTGTTTTTCATGAAAGGGCTCCAGCTTGCTGTGCCTTTCCCTAAACAAATCTCTCTCTGCTCTGGCTGTAACCTTGGGCCTGATAAGGCAAGTTCACTCCTCTCTTTGTTCCTGCTTTTTAAGTTCTAACTGTGCGAGAACGCTTCAGAGTTTCTGGGAGCTTCGAAAGATGATGTGAACCTTCCAAAGAGCTGAATGACCACAAGTCACGCGCTAAGGACTCGTCATCCAGCTGGGACTGATAACATGTTGTTATGGGTCCACTTCGAACAAGCGTAAGCTCAAGAACTTTGTTTATTCCTTCCTGGAATAAGTTTATCTTGAAGTCAGAGGCCTGAAGCTGACATATTCTCTGATGACCAAGCGAAAACCAGGAGACGTTGGAAAACGTAAACCAGAACCCTGCTTGAAGGTATTGTACTGGTTCCCACAAGGACCCGTGCATCTGAAAAGCTACAAGGTCTTCCCTCTTACCGGGCCGTCGTCAAAAGGTAAAGAGCTGTTTACAAAACGTACCTGGATTTTAGCAGAAGTCGGAGGAGAAGTGTCACTCTGGTATCATGCTCACGATAATTTCTTCTTAAATCTTTCCTCCTACTCTTTCCCCTCTCTATCTAAGCTGGAAACTATAATTAAGCTGAAGAGCCCACAGACTAAATATGTTAACATCCAATATTGAAGTCTGTTGTGTTGAATTTAAGTGTGCTGACGTTTTAAATTGAAAGAAAGTGAAATCATGTCAATCAAGTGTAATGGTGTTAATTTAGTTGATTCATTTTAAATAAATGATAGTGTCTCTTTGACATATCAAACTAAGTTAACGTCTTTGTCACTTAATGGCTCTGTTTATTTATCCATCATAAAGATCACAGAAATATTGGGTAAACTGAAAAAGAACAGAATCCGTGAATTTACTATTCAATCTGAATAAGTAAATTAATTAAGGTAAAGAGGTCAGTATTAATATTGACCTCCTCATAACCCCTTACACTTGATCTCCCCAAGTGGTTTCAAACATTGCTAAGTTCATGGCAAAACCCAAGGCAGACATGTTCCTGTTTTTAATATTTTACATTGCTTTGCAATGTAGCTATTTTTGTTTCATTTTCATATCATTTCTTCTATTTACTTTTCTTTTTATATGAATGTCTATTGTTGTTTGAACCTCACCTGTGTTCTTAAAACAGTTCCTTCTTGTAAATGAGGCTCAATGAGACTACCGTAACCTGTAAAAGTTGAATGAAAAAAATAATTAACTCATTTTACTGATTCAAACTCAGTGAAAATTTCCCAAAGACAAGAAATTGAGTAACAGCGCATGCAAGCACCACTCAGGATAAGCTCATTTGCATTTAACTGTATTATGCAACTGCTGCAAAAGAGGGTTCATCCTGAAACACAACATGCTGAAATGACTCATGCAGCCGAACAAACTTCCTTCCACTCTCATTTCTTTACCAGCCTTCCTGGTGATTTCCAAGTAGACGTGACAAGTTGCACGGGTCAAATGTTACACCATTTTATGATGACAAAACATCATTTTTAAATAATTCTTGGACAAATATCACTTCTGTGATCTTTAAATAAAATGCTACAAATACTCCCACATTTTTTTTACACATCTAGTCTGATTTGGAAATTTGTTTTAAAAACCCTGCAGGAAAAGGCAGTTCTGGCAAAGTGATGATAGTGAATAACAAAATAACATATAAAACCTTTCCTTTATGAATAAAATAAAATAAAACCGAGAAGCTTCTAAATCAATCAACATGCTGTACGACTGAGTAACACAAATAGATATCAAAAAGATTTTTCATCCTGGTTTAAAGCTGAATGCACTAACTTTAAAATAAAATAAAAAATAAAAAGGTGCATGCATATTTGAATTTTTATGATAAAACTTGTAAAGTTACACCCAAAAAAAGTGTACGCAAATATTGGCACATTTTAATGGCTCAATGAACAGAATAAACAATGGTTTGAAAATGTGTAAGGGGATGACTGCATCAGTTTTGTACCAAAAAAAACAAAAAAAACATTGAAGAAGATATTTAATTTCCTCACAGTGGCCTGGAGCTATGGCAAGGATCGTGTTGGAAGGAGTTGCTTTTGGAGCAACGTCTTATTTATTTACAAATCTTCAGACAAGAGGAAATCAAACTCCGTAGAACCCTTAAGACATTTTAGAAAAAGAGAGAATAATTTTTTTATTATTATTTAAAAAAAAGAACCCTTCAGAAAAGCAGTTCACTAAACAACATCTAAGGTGAAGCACGGTGGAAGTTGTATCATGATGTGCAGTTGCGTTTCTGCTTCAGGATGGAGGATTTTTTTTTTTTTTCATTTACCCTTTATTAATAATAATAATAATAATAATGAATTCAATTTATAACGCACTTTTCATTAATGAAAATCTCAAAGTGCTAAAGTGCTTTATTTATCCAGGTAGTCTCATTGAGCCACGAGAACTCATTTTCAAATAAGACCTGTTTAGGGAGCAGATGGTGGGGGTTAAGGCCCTTGCTCAGGGGCCCAGGGTGGGGCGAATGAGGATTGAGGCAGGTGTGGGTGTTTCACCTTTTTTCACCCACATTTTTTATGTTGTCGGTACCGGGGAATTATGAAATCAGACTGTTTTTTCCCCTCCCACGGCTGTTATTTAACTAGGAACAGGGAAGTCTCGTTGAACAACACAAGGATGCAAGACCTAGAAACAAAAGTGAGCTGTTTGGCAGAGGTTGCATCATGGTGTCGATCAATGAAAAATTCACAGATTACAAGATAGGAAAGCTCCAACCTTGAAAAGGCTTCAGTATAAATCAAGGGTCCCCAAACTTTTTCCTGTGAGGGCCACATAACTTTTCCCTTCTCTGGTGGGGGGCCGGAGTCAGTTTGTAACAGGAAAAAGTGTGATGATTGCAGGAGTGCCTAAATGTAAAAATGTATTGTTTTCCAGAAAGCACAATCAAATAACCCTCTCTGGGTTCTTCACAGCACAAAAGTCAGGAGATAAATAATAACACTATTAATAAAATAAATAATAACACTATTAATAAAATAAATAATAACCAAATAACCCTCTCTAACAAAAGTGCAAATGTATTCTGCTGAGCTAACAGTCCACTTTTTAGCTTTGAGAGTTTGTCTGCTCGCATTTGGCCTTGCAAGCTATCATACTTGTCTTTGTGACGGGATTCATAGTGTCGCCGCAGATTGTATTCTTTGAATACCGCCACCGCCTCTTGACAGATGACACAGACAGCCTTTTCTTTGCATTGAACAAAAAAATAATCCTTTGTCCACTGCAGCTTAAATGCCCTGCATTCTGAATCAAAATTTCTCTTACCTAATCTTTTTGCCATTATTCCGTTCTGTCTTTGACAGGGGCGGGTTTAGGATTTTTTTCTGGGGGTTGCCAGATAGGGGCACAGACCGCAGAAGGGTGGAACACAATAAATCAAATGTGGAACAATAGTTCAAAATAGTTCATAACTAAGGAACATTTTATTGCAAAAGTCCAACTTTATTATCAAATACAAATACACACATGAAAAAAAAATCTAAATGCTCTATGGTAATGTTCTGGGGACCGGACCAAATGTGGAGACGGGCCGCATCCGGCCCGCGGGCCGTAGTTTGGGGACCACTGGTATAAATGAAGTGGCTGAGCTGATTATCGGTATATTTGTTTTATAATTACTGTGAATCTGACAAGGCAGACCTACAGAAGATTAAACTAACCTTCATTCTGGTTATAACTTTCACCTGGGTTAGTAGCTGAACGGTATCAATGTCCGATGGAGACTTTATGAGACACAACATGCTTTAATGAGTGTCAAACACCTCGCCTGAAAATCTGTTGAGGAAAAACCAGCAGAACTGGTCCGACAGGATGTGACAGATTCCAGGAAAAAGACCAGACTTTCCAGCAATCATTCAGTCATTCAACATTTATTTATACAGGTTAGTTCCCACTGAGCCTCAAGGACTCATGTACAATTAGAGACCTGTTACATACAAACATACAGATTAGAGGGAAAGAGAATACGAGGGTGGAGGAAGTAAAAAAAAAAAATCATGTCTTAGACCATGTCCTGGCCAGGGCACAGTGTAAAACATGCAACAACAACAACAACAACAACAACAACAAAAGACCTCGCAACATCCATCCATCCATTATGTTAACCCACTTCTTTTATGGGTTGCTGGGCTCACCAGTGCTCATGTACAGCTATCACTGTGCAAGGGGTAGTGGGGTACAACCTGGACAGGTCACCAGTCCATCACAGGGCCACATCGAGACAAACAACCATTCAGTTTCTCACTCATAGGGACGATTTAGACCATTCAGCCAAACATGCATGTTTTTTTTATCTGTGGGAGGAAACCAGAGTACCCGTAGAAAACATGCAAACTTCACCCAGAAAGGCCCCCGGACCGAGATTTGAACTGGCAACCTTCTTGCTGAGAGGCAGCAGCTCTACCAGTTGTGCCACCATGCTGCCCAGCAACATACAATGCCATCATAATACATTTATG
>JBBPBX010030549.1:3080-14751 GCA_038048925.1 Garcialebias charrua
ACCCCGGTCCATGGGCAGATCCTTCACCCATGCCCAGAACTGTGGCAGCTCTGGGCCTGGCCGCTGAAAGGGACAGATTAATGGCCTCCGGACTGCCCAGTAATGTTGTAAACACAATACAGGGAGTGAGAGCATAGTCTACTCAGACTCTCTACGCTCGTAAGTGGCATGTTTTGAGATCTGGTGTCTAGAGAGGAATATTATCTCATATTCCTGTGACTTAGTCCAGCTCCTCTCCTTTCTACAGGACCTGCTGGAGAAGGGCTGCTCTTTCTCCACCATTAAGGTCTTTTTGTCAGCCATCTCAGCATGTCACGAGGGTTGGGGAGTTAAATCACTTGGTGCCCACCCTCTCATGATACGGTTCATGAAGGACGTGCTAAGGAAGAGAGCTCCAAGCAGGACTTTGGTCCCACAATAAGACCTACAATTAGTCCTGGATGCTTTGTGTGAGCCTTCATTCGAGCCTCTTAGCAGCATTAAGATAGATTTATTATCTTATAAGACTGCGTTGCTCCTAGCTCTGTGCTCAGCAAAACATGTGGGTGACCTCCACGCATTATCTGTACATCCAATGTGTACCAGATTTGCCCCAGACGGGTCAAAGGTCACCCTACATCCAAACCCGCATATGTGACAAAAGTCCCGACTTTAAATCCCAAGATTCAGGACTTTGAACTGTCAACTTTTCCTCCTCACCCTGTTCTAACTGCAGAACAGATGCGGCTGAACTCACTCTGCTCTGTTAGGGCCCTGAGCGCCTACATGGAGAGAACCAACAGTTGGTGAAAAACAAACCAGTTGTTTGTGTGTTTTGCTACTCCTGCTGCTGGCAGAGCCCTGTCAAAACAGCGCCTCTCACACTGGGTGACTGAGGTCATTAAGAGGGCATACAGCAGCAAAGGTCAGCAGGTGCCCTCTGGGGTACATGCTCACTCAACCCGAGGCCTAGCTACTTCCTGGGCCCTATTCAGAGGTGTTCCAGTACTAGATATATGTGCAACTACAAACTGGGCATCATCAAACACGTTTGTAAAACACTACAGCTTAGATGTCACAGCATGTGGCGTAACTCAAGCTGTTCTCTCTACCACAGAGTAATGAGCAGCTGGCGCCTGTAGTCTAAGGCATAAGTTCCCACAAGCATGCATTTCCAGAGCATTTCCAGAGCATGATTGAATTACGTTCCCATAGTCATATGTTGCACTGAGTGGACTGACTGATAAGGAAACTGAAAGTTATGCACCATAACTCATGTTCCCTGAAGGAAGGGAACAAGGTGCAACACATGTTTGCCCTTTCAATGCCCAAGCTCGGTGAAGTGCACTTGGAGGATGAAGGTGGGGCGTCAGCCCCTTTTATGCAAAGAGGGCGGGACCTCCTTGCTGACGTCCACCTGCGTTAAAAGGCATGATTGTATTACTTCAGGTGAACCGCGCGGCATGGAGCATCTACAAAGATGTACTTTTTGAATTTTGATGGAAGACTACAAATTTGCCCAGATTGTCAGGCTATTTTATAACATTAACAGTATGGAAGATAATTATCAAGTTTACATCAGCTTTAAATGTCATAACCAGACATGATGTGCTGTTATCAACACCCATATAAATCAATCAATCTTTATTTATAGAGCCCCTTTCAGCAGCCAGAAGGTGCACAAAGTGCTGAACAATACAGAAATAAAAACAAACAATAAAAACAAACAATAAAAAACAACAACAATAAAAAACAGCCAGTTAAAAATTAAAAACAATTTAGACCTAACAAGAATGTCAAAGAACCACTAGGCATTAAAAGCCTGCCTGAATAAGAAGGTTTTTAGATTAGATTTAAAAGACTCCATATGAGTGATGGAGCGCAAGTCCAGAGGTAGCTTATTCCAGAGACTGGGTGCAACGACAGAAAAGGCCCGGTCACCCCAACGTTTGTAGTTGGTCTTTGGAACAGACAGGAGAAATGTATTTGATGATCTCAGTGTTCTCCTATATTCACGGACAGTTACAAGATCAGTCAAATACAGTGGGGCAAGACCATTAAGAGCTTTAAAAGTGAATAATAAAATTTTAAATTTAATTCTAAAATCAATTGGAAGCCAATGGAGAGAAAATAAAACAGGGGTAATGTGTTCACGTCTGGAGGTGTTGGTTAAAAGTCTAGCTGCAGCATTTTGGACCAATTGAAGGCGTTTAATGGAGGATTGGGAGATTCCCGCATATAGGGAATTGCAGTAGTCAAGCCTTGAGGTGATAAAAGCATGAATGGCCTTTTCTAAATCAAAACGATTTAAAAAAGGTTTAACTTTGTATAAAAGACGTAGTTGATAAAAACAGGCCTTGACTACAGACGCTATTTGTTTATCAAATTTTAAGTCCTTGTCAAATGTCACCCCCAAGTTTTTAATTTTTGGTCTGCATTTGGAAGTTAGAGCACCAAAGTTACAGGGAGCATCATCACCGAAGAAGATGCATTCTGTCTTTCCTTCGTTTAAAAACAAAAAATTACGGTGAAGCCACTGTTTAATGTCGGCAATACAATCAGCGTATGGGGTGAGAAGATTGCTGTTTTTGGGTTTCATTGGTAGATAAATTTGTACATCATCGGCATAGCAGTGAAAAGAAAAATTATGTCTGGCTATTACTGATCCAAGGGGCAGCATGTACAGTGAAAAGAGGAGAGGACCGAGAATAGAACCCTGCGGCACACCACAAGAGAGAACGGCAGTGGAGGAAGAAAGAGTGTCCAGCATGACAGAGAATGTTCTGTTGGTCAAGTAGGCAGTGAACCACTTGAGTGCTGTACCAGAAATTCCAACATAATGTTGAAGGCGAGATAGAAGGACAGTGTGGTCTACTGTATCAAATGCAGCTGTGAGGTCCAGCAACACCAGTGCAACGGGACACTTGGCATCCATGGACATGAAAATATGGATGAGTCAAGAGTGCTTTAATAATAATAATAATAATAATGAATTCAATTTATAACGCGCTTTTCATTAGTGAAAATCTCAAAGCGCTACACACATTGAATGCTACACACATTCATACACCGGTAGCGGCAGACTACCATGCAAGGTGCTTTCCAGTCCTACCGGGAGCAACTCGGGGTTAAGTGTCTTGCCCAAGGACACAACGACACATGGTGTGGGGAACCGGGATTCGAACCGCCAACCTTCCGATCGGGGGACGACTGCCATTACCACTACGCCACGGCCGCCCAAAGATTTATGTTGGTACAGCTGGAATAAGCTATGTATTCTCACAAACTTTAATGCAGGTTGGACGTACCTGTTCAGTGCCATAGGCTGGCTTGGACCCTTGAGTTAACTGGGGGTCAGCTGAGATCAACAGTTGTCTGGAAGGTCACTCTGCAGGCAGGGTTAGGTCTGAAGATCTTTGGTTGATGAAATAGAAGACAGGCCACACGCTAACTGGCTGATTCTCATGAAGATACAAAAGCCATTTTTAATTGTAGGTTTTTGTTACGTTTTCTGTCTGTAATTTGACCGTATTTCTTACTTTGGCTTTAAATTTAAAAAAGGCTATATTTTTCAGGTTACAGTGATGGACTTGCGGCCTGTCCAGGGTGTACCACGCCACTCGAACAGTAACTGCTGGATATGAGCACTAGCAACCCAAGCAACTCAGGAAGGAAAAAGTGGGTAAGGAAAATGGATGGATCAATCTAGGTTAAAAAATAATAATAAAAAAAAATAAAAAATAAAAACAGAAGAGCAGAAAAAGTAAAATGAACAGATGGTAGCATAAAGCAAGTTGACTTGCAGTCGCCCACCCAAGGCTTTTCTGCTGTTTATCCAACCAAGTTGGAGAACAAACTGCAAAACTCAAGACTCTTGATGCCAGAAAAGCTTGAGCTTTGTTTAGAGTTTATCTCCCTTTGTTCAAGAGTTCTTCACAAATACAGTGATGTCACTTAAAGTGTTTTTTTGTGTGTGTGTGTGTGTGTGTGTGTGTGGAACATACACACAAAAAAAGATGTGTTCAGTGATTTTATAAACACTTTGTATGTTTCAACCATTTCAAAATCAAATTGTTTTGATATGAAATTAATAAAATTATACAATACAATACATAATAAAACCTCATCTTGAAACTTCATTTCAAGAACCTTTAAAGCTTAAAGAAAGAGTGACAATGGCTGATAGAGAAAAAACTAATCAGGAAGTTTTTCAAGTCCGAACAAGTGGTAATGAAGCAGGAAAGTGTGACAGGTGACCCCAGGTGCTTGGGTTCTGTTGTCCTTTTACATTTGTGTCAGAACCAAGATGTGACTGGTTTCAAGGCTGTATTATAAAGAGATGTTTGATGTTTTGTTATGAACCTCTGAACAATGTTCTCTTTAAATAAGGCAGAAAAATCAGACATAAGGAACTCACTATAATTACTTATAAACAATAAATACTCAGACATGTTAATAAAAAAATAATTTCAATTAAAAATATCCAGGAATATTCTAAAGAATGCATTCCAGCTTCTATCATTTATGTAGATATGTGTTAATCTCCTCTCTGCACAGTAAATTTGTGAGTCCTGACCAAACTGCTCTGTGGTGTCTCTGACGGAAACACAAGCAGCTGCAGATTCAGACTGACATGGTGGATCAGTGGGCTGTTGTTTGTGAAACAAACCCACTCATGTGCTATTTGTGCTATGTGTCCCTCAGACACATAGCGTCTCATTGCAAACAGCATAGTTACCTCCTGGCAACATATGGGGGTGATTTGTACATCACATGGTCGACTTCTTTGTTGTGCACTAAACAGTAATTTATATAGCTATTCCTCTGACACTTGTAAAGCAGGGGCACAGATGGCTGAAGATCTTAATGCTATCATTAGGTATAGAAGTAGTAGGTGAATACACTCCGAGGAAGAGAGAAAACTGGAATGGATCAAATACATAGCAGATGTATACACATCTACTTCACTGGACAAAGAAGGACAAGAAGAAGCAACCAGTTTAAGACCCATCTGTGTCTCTTTTTGCCTGAGTTACACACACCAATCACTGATACAGACTCACAACAGAAACCAAAGAAGTGTTGTGTATGAAGTTGACACATGAGAAACATAAGATGGTCTCTTTGGCATGCCCCCTCCTCCGGTGCCGGCCCCCTCCCTCGTCGACAGTCATGTCAAACTGGTCCAAAACCAACAAAGATCATGCTCAATAATCCAGGTATACAATCCAACAATTTTCAGTCAATGAAGGAGAGGGCCGGCACCGGAGGAGGGGGCATGCCAAAGAGACCATCTTAGCACCAACATAACTGGTTTGTTCCACTTTGGAGTAAGGTGTTGGGGGAAGAATCAGTTTTGTGTTTTTGCTTGACTGATGAAGCCTTCTGCATGGAAGGTGAAACGTTTCAGCACCAAAAAAAGACACTGTCCAGATGACCTGACTGAAAATTGTTGGATTGTATACCTGGATTATTGAGCATGAACTTTGTTGCATTTGGATAATGAAGACAAAATGTATTAGTTTATAACTGTCCACTGCACAATTCACCCAAATATTGTTTGCATTTTACTCTAACGCCTTTTTTTGTTGGTTTGTTTGTTTAAATTTGGCTGTACTCAAAGCAGTGATATGTTCAATAATCCAGGCAGAAAAATCTCAGTCACTTCCCAGGTGGTACTACAGACCAGTGGTTGTTGCACACCCACCCCCTGGCCCCAGCCTGGACGAGCCCATTTCCTCTACTCGGTCATGTGTCTCTTTCGTGCGACACTCTTGTTCCACCACACCTGCCCTATTTATTGCCCTCATGATCCGCCAGAGCAGATGCTTTGATCACTTAAACAAAACACTTTATATCTGGTATATCTACTGTATATATACTGGTGTGTTGTGTTTCAGTGGCACTAATGTGATCTGTTGGTTTTAATTTATCTTATGTTATGACAATGATGCATTATTATCTGATAAAAAAAATATGGATGCCTTAGAAATAGCCTTCCCAAAATTATGCACATTAAACTGAGTGACATTGTAGGCTAAAGTTGTTCTAGAAGGATTTCATTTTTTGTTTTATTGTTTTACTAACTGAAGAATGTTATTGTTTGAATTTATTTATGAGGAAAAAAGGGGCAGATAACATTTTTTTTCTCTCTGCTACCTTTCATTTCATTGTATTGGTTTTCTTTTCTTTTATTTTGTTGTAAATATAATTAATTTGTTTTTAGGATATGAAATGAATAAAGATTTATATATAAAAAAGTTAATGCACAGTTCACTGATGTTAGCTGACACACTAGCTAGCATTATATGCTGACAAGCTTTCCATTACAGAGAATGTTATGTTGGAAAATGTAATGGATTATGACACACAAAGTTGCTAAAGTTGGATTTATTTATTTATTTATTCATGGCCAAAGTTTACCTTACACAGTACTGTATATTATACTGATGACAGATAACAAGACGTACATCAAAACTAATGGGGTGCAACATTGAAAGTGACTAGTTATAACGTAGACCAAACACTTCCCTTCATCCAAAGGTGGGCATATGACCGCTGGGTAGCGCTAATGCGCTAATTCACTTACAGCAGACCTAACGTTTTTGTCAGCGTAACAGCGGTTTGACTAACTTTTATAATTCATAAGCGGATTTGCGCTATTTTTATTTAAAATGCAGTACCGATAATAACTAATTATCTATCAGTAAAAACGAAAAAACCCGGACAACTGCTAACAGACCATATCCTGTCAGCGCCGGATGTGGTCCGTGACAAAAAAGCGTCCCCTCAGTCTCTTTGCTAGAGCGAGCGCTCTCAGTTAGCAGCCAGTGTGTTACTCTGCAGCCTTATTGCTTGTTTTCGAAGAGTCAGACGAAGAGTTTTTAACATGGAGGGTGAACTTATGGATGTTTCTCAGCGGCCTACGCGACGCGTCTGGATTTTAAAAAGTATTTTGCCATTTGCCCTCTTCAAAATGGCGGCCGCGACGGCCACAGAAGATAAGGACTTTCCATGAAAACACGGTAAAAACAATTATTTCTTTGCTGAGAAAAAATATATTTCTTAGCTGACTTTATAGCACAAGGTTTTTCTGAGCTTAACCGGTTCAAATGGTCAAATCTGCTGGATTAAAAAAAGTATTTCGCCATTTGCCCTGTTCAAAATGGCGGTTAGCGTGTTAGCATTAGCGTCCGCTAGCATTGCTAATACATAAGTGCTTTTGAAATTGCGGACCTAAATAAATCAATAAGTGCTTTAGAAATAGCGGAACTAATTTTTGGATTAGCGTTGCCTAGCACTGCCTTCATCCATGGGAAACATTTTACTATTGTCTATCTTGATTGTGATCAGTGTTCCACTAAAGATGTTTTATTGCAAAGACAGAAACCTTGATGTTTCTTAATGTCCAATCAATGGAAAATTATGACATCTACCACGCCTCTGACCCCACCCCCTCCACCCCGCCCCAAAAAAACCCCTCTTTGGATCTAGATGATTCACATAAATTACATATTATGTTTGAAATTGGTTAGCTGCACTGAAAAAAATGACAAGTTTGCAGATATGAAAGGAGCTAAAACACATGTCACCTTTTTTTTTTGTTTTATATTATTTAGAGTTATTCCTAAAATTATTTTGTCCCATTTTTTGTTAATCCACAGTATTGTAGAATTATTACTTCAACTGAAATGATAAATAAAATTTGTCCCACAATTTGTTAATAATTAGGAATGTCTACGTCACCATGTGTGTGTGTGTGTGTGTGTGTGTGTTTTTTTTTTACATTATCAGGGTTTTTCTTCTCAGCCAAGAAGAAAGAGTTTCATAGGAATATTTCACCTCTAAATACTACATGTGTTCACTTTCACTACGTTTTTGTCTTTTAAACAGGTCTCACTTGTAAATGAGTCTTCGAGGCTCAATGTGATTTATCTGTCTAAATAAAAGTTGAAAGAAAAAAAGAAAGAAAATCCAGAAAGCTGTGGACTTGACAGTCTGTTTTTGTTTTACACAGTTTAAATACATTTAAATAAGAAGCTCTTGTTTCAGCTAGGGTTGGATGTAAGTGTGGTATGCATTCATTTATCTGATTTAAATAATAAATTGGACTGTTTTCACAAATACACATTCTTGATCTGAAGGAGGGATGAAAAGGCCACAAATTTGTGCATACAAAACTGTAGAATATATA
The DNA here is from genome assembly GCA_038048925.1 of Garcialebias charrua. NCBI lineage: Eukaryota > Metazoa > Chordata > Actinopteri > Cyprinodontiformes > Rivulidae > Garcialebias > Garcialebias charrua. Next base: position 11,254 of record JBBPBX010030549.1, read on the forward strand.
TTAAGCAACGTTTTTATTTATTTATAGGAACTGTAATGAAAGATACATTTGTGTAGTGATTCAAAAATGAATTCACATCCCACTAATATTTATGTTCAGGAGGTGAAATAGTGTGTGTAGGGGTCTTTCTTGGCCTTTGGTCAGCTTCTTTCAGAAGAGGACACTGTGTGGGTGTCCATTTAACATGTGGTCAAGGTTTTAAGGAGGTGCCTGTACCTCTTCTTTGGGGTACCTCTGTTGTGGTGCCATAGTTTGCCATACAGTAGGTTCAGGTTTGGTTTATTTGTTACATCAACACAAGGGGAACAATACAATGAAATGCTCAGGACGAGAAGAACCATCTCTACTGGCCCAAAGAACAACAACAACTATCAAAGCATGCAACAAAAATACAAGAACAAGGTGCCAAAAGTTAAAAAGAAATAAATCTACAGCAGCATGGTCCTACTGTATAAGCAGAGTGGTTCTGCTGGCAGTGAGGTTATCTTAGCAACATGGTCCAGTTTGTAGCATGATACTGTTAGCAGTGAGGTAGTCCCCAATATACTCCCACGTACGTCTGTTCACACGTACGTATGCGCGTACAGTACACAGAGGGTTCAGACATCATGCTCGAGTAGCCACCCTGAGCAGCTGCTGCGCAGCTCCACAGACAAGGAGCGTTTACCTATGGGACTAATCGAGGTCGCTGAATGGTCATTTGCTGACCTGATTTGATTGACATTTTGGCAAAAAAAATGGTGCAGTACCACTTTTGTCCGCTAGGGCACACCAACAATTTCCACCTCATGTGTCCGACGAGAGCCTCCTCTGGTCGTACTGACTCTGTCGCAGCCCGGCCTCCTGCTCTGGAGGTATGAACTACGAAACCACAGGACCGGTTTTGTTGAAACTTACAGAAAGTAATTACTAGGTGGACATTTACAAACGGTTACCTGTATGAGACATTTGAGATAAAATTCAATGTTTTAGCTTCGTAAATGTGCAGTGGTTAGCTTCGTTGTTTTTCCGGGTACTTTTTAGCAAATAGCTCATAAACCACAGGACAGATGTTTATCAAACTTACAGAAAGTAATCACTAGATGGACATTTACAAACTGTTACCTGTATGAGACATATGAGCTAAAATTCGATTTATTTATAATTTATTTTCGCAGCGCACACGACGATTTGGAAGACGTCAAAGCGAAACAATTTAAATAAAAGTCAAAGTCAAAGTCAACTTTAGTCAGAACTGCAATATGTACAGGACATACACAGGATTGAAATTGCGTTTCTCTCAGTCCCTCGGTGCAACAGTAACCATCTAAACACTAAACACTAAAACATTTAATAAACATAAGCATAAAATAGTAAAAGTGTAACACTGTCCTGAGTTTTTTCATAGTAGTATAAAAGTATGAAAATTTACACCAACACTGAAACACCAAACACCCCTAAAACACCAAACACCCAATGAACATAAGCATAAAATGAAATAATAAAAGTGTAATACTGTCCTGAGTTTTTGCATAGTAGTATAAAAAGTATAAAAAGTATATCTATAAAATAAACTGAAGGTTCTAGCATTGACATTTGCAAAGAGTGGCACAGCAGCATATGAGTTAATGTACACAGTATATGTATGAGGTAGTTGATGTTGGTATAGNTATATATGTATGTATATATATATGTATATATATATATATATGTATGTATATATATATATATATATATATATATATATATATATATATATATATATATATATATATATATATATATATATATATATATATATATATATATATATATATATTAGGGATGTCCCGATCAGGTTTTTTTGGCCTCGAGTCCGAGTCCGAGTCCTTTAATTTGAGAATTGGCCGATTTCGAGTCCCGATCCGATACTTCTAAAATACATTTTTAAAATGAAGGGAAAAAAAAGAAACAGATCTAGATGTCCCTTAATTTTTATATTATTTACCTTAATATTTAACAGAATACTTCTGTGAGGTAGATTGAACAATCAAGTACCGTAATAAGATTTTTTTTTAAAAAACAGTATGAAATAAAAATGTCTAATTTAAAATAAGCAGCTCAACTTAAAATACTGAGCAGGCATGTAAACAAATAAGAAACTTAGGTTGTTGTGTTAAATGCAGCCTTTTCCTTACCTCCTCTTGAAATACGAACTGTCTGTACCTCCTCTTGAAATACGAACTGTACATAACTCACAGTTTGCAAACGCAATATCTTTGTCATCCACTTTAAAATATCTCCACACGACAGACATCGCTGCCTCCCTTCAAGCTGCCGCGTTCCGCGTCTTTTTTACGACAGTCACTGCTTTACGGCAGGCGCGGCTGCAAAAATATTGTGCACGTTTTGTTTCGAGACAATTTGACTCTGTAACACAACATACAGTTAATATAATATTCCCGTTTGTGTTTAGAATAAATATACACATATATATCCGACCACTTAAAGCTAATATGCTGCGTTCCACTTCTTTTTTACGACAGTCACGCTTTACGGCAGGCGCTGTTGCTAAAATATTGTGCACGTTCTTTTTCGAGACAATTTGACTCTGTAACACAACATACAGTTAATATAATATTCCCGTTTGTGTTTAGAATAAATATACACATATATATCCGACCACTTAAAGCTAATATGCTGCGTTCCACTTCTTTTTTACGACAGTCACGCTTTACGGCAGGCGCTGTTGCTAAAATATTGTGCACGTTCTTTTTCGAGACAATTTGACTCTGTAACACAACATACAGTTAATATAATATTCCCGTTTGTGTTTAGAATAAATATACACATATATATCCGATCCCTGATCGGTGTGTAACGCCCGAGTCGAGTCGAGTCTGAAATCACGTGATCGGGACCCGGTTTTCGATCACGTGATCGGATCGGGACATCCCTAACATATATATACATATATATATATATACATATATATACATATATATATATATATATATATATATATATACATATATATATATACATATATATATACATATATATATCATCCATCCATCCATCTTCTTCCGCTTATCCGGGGTCGGGTCGCGGGGGTAGCAGCCTAAGTAGGGAGGCCCAGACTTCCCTCTCCCCAGCCACTTGGAGCAGCTCCTCCGGGGGAATCCCAAGGCGTTCCCAGGCCAGCCGAGAAACATAGTCCCTCCAGCGCGTCCTGGGTCTTCCTCTGGGTCTCCTCCCGGTGGGACATGCCCGGAACACCTCACCAGGGAGGCGTCCAGGAGGCATCCTAACCAGATGCCCGAGCCACCTCAACTGGCTCCTCTCGATGTGGAGAAGCAGCGGCTCTACTCCGAGTCCCTCCCGGATGACTGAGCTTCTCACCCTATCTCTAAGGGAGAGTCCAGCCACCCTGCGGAGAAAACTCATTTCAGCCGCTTGTATCCGAGATCTTGTTCTTTCGGTCATAACCCAAAGCTCATGACCATAGATGAGGGTGGGAACGTAGATCGATCGGTAAAT
>JBBPBX010030549.1:14867-35115 GCA_038048925.1 Garcialebias charrua
TTTATATATTTAAAATTTATTTATATATTTAAAATAAATGCTGCGTTCGCACCCGTGCGGGTGCACGCAGCAAAACTATTTTTTAAATCCAGCTGGTTTGACAATTACATTAATTTTTAAACGTAAATACCCTGATGCATGCTCAATAATCCAGGTAGAAAAATCTATGTCCAGAGGACCAGACTTAGCTTTTTTAGATTTTAAACGTAAAGTTCAGCTCAGAAACACTTTTGCTATAATGTCAGCAAAATGAGCAAATACATTTTTTTTTACGTGTTTATTTTGCTAAATTTTAAAGAAATGCAGCGTTCCCACCCGTGCGGGTGCACGTAGCGAAACTACTTTTTTAAATCCATTTCCATTTATTAAGGAAAGTTCAGCTAAGACACATCTTTGCTATAATTTTCACTAAACAAATCATTGTTTTTACCGTGTTAATCTTGTTAAAGTCCTTCCGTGCTCGCTCCTGCTGCCATTTTGCAGCCAATCCATTTTTGGCAAAACACCAACCCACATTTCCAGGTTGTCAGCGGTGACGTGTAACATACGCGATGCATCAGCGGTGACGCACAATAAATGCAACATATATGGAGGTGCAAAACGTTTATGGATTTTTCCACTTTATTGGACATAATTGGACTGATGTGACATATAGGGCGGAGCGACTTTTAAGCCGGAAAGTACAGTATGTTTAATTTATTATATATTATACATTATTTTTATTATTCAAGCATCAAACATTGTGAATGATCAATTTTGATGACAGGCCTTCAATGGCAAGAGAGTCTCAATGCTTCTTTAATTTCATATTTGGATCCTAAAATGTCAAAACTTTCAACAAAATATCCTGATACTGTACTTGCTCAGTTAAAGGGGCAGAGGCTTCCGTATTCAATTGTCTCCCTCTAATAATACTGTTATTGCGAATATCACTCAGCCGTCTGTGAAGAGCTAGTGACCATTTGGGCACTAACGATAGGTCATTAGGCTGATGTCTTCCATGTGAACAGCTAGTTGTGGCTGTCACCAGCAAACTGATTGACCCACTATGAGAAGGTGCTATAATAAGACAGAGTTTGTTATAGCTCCTCAGACCGTAGAAGTTATTTGAATAAAATACTGTACAAAACGTTTCAACAAAAAGGGATCCGTCCAGAGGACCTGACTAACCTTGTTAGTTTCAACAAAATAGTTTTCTCACCATAATTACTTTCAAGAGGTAAGATTCACTTCCACAAGGAGTAGGTAAAAGATGGTAAAAAGCAAAGTGAGAGTAAAGTACTTCAAAAATAACTTTTCATAAATCTATTCCAGAAATGGTGCAGAGCGTCGCAAAGTTGATGTGCTCAGGCCGCCATCTTGAACCGCCCCCTTGAGAGAGATGTTATTTCAGGATTTATTTATCAGTGATAAAATGTCTTCTGAGAGGAAATGTTGATTTTAGTCTAAACTTCTAGTGTTTTGTTTTTAAATAGAGATGGTTTGGCACTGTTCTCTTCATTTGCTTGTTAGGCTGATTGGTGACTCTAAATTGACCCTAGGTGTGAGTGAGAGAGTGGATAGTTGTTTGGTGTGAGTGAGACAGGTCCCTCTTGTAAATGAGTCCCCGTGACTCAACGAGGCTAGCCTGTATAAATAAAGGTTGAATGAATTTTGATAAATTTTGCATAAAAGTTCAGTATGTGATCAGATTCAGTGCTCAGGTGTAATTGGTTATTTTGGCATTTTGTTATAAAATATAAATGCTATAGCACTCTTTCCAGGAGAGGGATAACTAGAAGCTGAGGAAGAGGCTAATATTAGCCTTCAGAAGCTAATTGATTCATTTCTGTTCACAAACACAATGAAGTCAGCTCTTTGTTCAACAAATGCAACAATAAAATAACTTTAAATCATGCCAGACTGAAACTTTTACTTTGTGGAAACTTATTTTTTAATATATTTTAAGGAGTTCAGAGGTATTATGGTAAACAACTTCCTGTCAATAAATACCATATATTTCAGCCTGTAAGTTGAGGTTTAGTTTTTTTGGCATACTTTGCATGCCCTGCGACTTACCATATACTCCAAAGCGACCTATTTATGGATTTCTTTTCCCATATTTATAAATATGTTATTACTGCTTGGAAACTTTCTTTCTCCACAGGCATGGTTTTATTCAGTTTGTATCAACAGCACTGGTCACTGTTCAGCTTGGTTTTTGGAACCACCTCAGACGTGGTTCCAATAAAGCTGAGCCGAGCAAATTTAGATGGCTAATGGAAGAAAAAAAAAACCTAGTCACAACAGAGCTCTTAAAATAGACAAACTATAAACATTTAACATAAGCAAAGCTATGCAGAGAGGACAGTTAACGAGGCCTTAACTTTCTCAGAATGCTCTTAAACATTGCTTACAAGTCACCTATTTGAATGAATGAATATTAAAATGTTCATTAATTATGACAGAAATTTTGTAAGGACTCACTAATGGGCATAATTCAAGTTTTAAACAAGTCATAATGAATTAAATATACTGTATTTAATTTTATGAAATTTTATTTTTCAAAAGCTTAAATGAAATACAAAGTAAGCATTTATCATCCAGAAGTTTGAGGACAATGGATATTCAAGAATAATCACATTACAGGAATCCCTAGTTTATTGCAAGGGAGCTGTGGCCTGAGTGGAGAACCGTGAAGTAGGAATAATAATACAAGTAGTAAGTAGTAGTTTGTTTTCATTATATATGTATACATACACTATAGTGCCAAAAGTATTTGCTTGCCCATCCAAATGATCAAATTCAGGTGTTCCAATAATTTCCATGGCCACTGGTGTATAAAATGAAGCCCCTAGGCATGCAGACTGTCACAAACATTTGTGAATGAATGGATCTCTCTTGGGAGCTCAGAGAATTCCAGCATGGAACTGATAGGATGCCACCTATGCAATAAATCCAGCTTTGAAATGTCCTCGCTCCTAAATATTTCACAGTCAACTGTCAGCTGTATTATAAGAAAATGGAAGTGTTTAAGAATGACAGCAACTCAGCCACTATGTGGTACATATGTGTACATTTAGACAATAAGGGCCTGGGTTAGAGTTGGAGTGGAGGGGAAACTGGTACAATGCCAGCCTTTGCTCCTTCTCTTTCCTTTTTAAGTACACTTTAGAACAACACTCACCAACAGTACATTTGGGGACGGGGGTGTGTGTGTCGGGGTCTTGATTTGTTAATTTCAATTTTATTTATTTATGTATTTATTTATATATATATATATATATATATATATATATATATATATATATATATATATATATTATTTATTTATTTTTCTCTTACCCCCCTGGTTGCCTGGCGGACATTCTGGGGGTGGGCCGTCAGGGGTTGTCCTGGGATGTGGGGGGGTTCGGGGCCTGGGGGTTCGCCGTGGGCGGGGCTGGCAGTGCGCTCCCCCTGGGGCTGCTTGGACTCGGGTGTCCTGTCCTGTCGGCAGGGCGCGGGTTGGGCCGAATCTTGGATGTCTGCTACTCTCCACCCCAGAATGAATGGGCCTACCTCCTGGGTTTGGATGTGGGCTGCCCCACGTAGGGGGCAGGTACATGTCTTGGACCTAGGGGGTATAGAGTGTGCATCGGGATTATGAATGGAACGTGTCGTTATTGTATGTCTTTCTGTGAGTGAGGGTGAGGATGAGGGTGGGTCTGAGTGAGTGTGTCTGTGTATGAATGTTTAAGTGTCGGGCTGGGACTTGGACTGCCCCCTCTCTAGCCGTTTTCGCATTGGCCAGCCCTCAATGCCCCGGGCCGCCCCTGAGTGGCTCTGGGCCACCCGCGTTCATTACGCATTTGCCGCAGAGCCGCCTTGAAGTGGGTGGGCAGTTCTCTGGAAGTGGGTGGGGTGCTCTCTTCACGTGGGTGGAGTGTTCGTGTTTTAAGAGAGGAGACTCGGCAAAAAAAAAAATTGTTAGCTGGATATATATATATTAGTGTTTCTGAGTTAAATTTTTGTTAATAACTGATCACAAATCAGCTTATGTTACAACGTAAATAACACGAAGCGCACACCCATTTCCGCCTTTCAGCGCGACCTGAATGTCATTAAAGTACCTTTTTTTTTATTGGAGTAAATAAAAAGGAGTTTGTTAACCAAACAGACTCCTTTTTATTTAAAAGAAAATGTGAATTAAAAAGAAAAAAGTAAAATAACTTTGTCCCAGGCGGGAAGCGAACCCGCTTCTCCCGGTCAAAACAGCAGTGCTCTAACGCGTTGAGCTAAACAGCGGACTGGATTTTCAGGTGTCCACCTTACCCATATAGGAATCACTCCTCTTAACATTTTAGCTGCACGTAAAAGTTAGAGATTATTCGTTATATTTTAAAACCCTGGCTGCGCGCAACAGTTAGACAATATTAGTTATTGTTTTAACAATTGTTTAATGACATTCAAGTCGCGCTGAAAGGCGGAAATGGGTCCGCGCTTCGTTGTTATTTACGTTGTAACATAAGCTGATTTGTGATCAGTTATTATCAAAAATTTAACTCAGAAAAACTAATTCAGCTAACAATTGTTTTAGGGGTTTCTCGTTTCTGTAGTTAAATTTGAATGAAATTCAACCCTCGCGCTGAGGTTGTTTGAATGAGTCCCGCCCCTGCTGCAAACAACGAATCAAATGTGAGCAGTACATGACGTGAAACTGGGTCCGTGGGGCTCGGCCCGATAGAACCACGGTGAAGATGGTTCCAGAACAAGGGTGGATCCCGGGCGGAAAAGGTAAATGCGAAGACGCCGAACCCGGGTTAGAAGCTGGGAGAGCCGGGGAGGGCTGGCCAATGCGTAAACGGCTTCTGATACTTCTGAGGCTACTAGTGTCGCGCTCCTGCCACGTGGCCCCCTGGTGGGTGTTCCTTTGCCTGCGGGCGTGCTTGGGGCCCTCAATATCTGGGGTTGGGCGCTTGGGCGTTTGTCGGCTCGGCCTGGAGGCTGCCTGGTGGGCCTCGTGTCCTCTGGTCCTTTCGGGTCTGGGCCTGAGGGATGGGCGTCCCTGGTGCCCGGGCCTTGGTGACCGGCCCTGGGGCCACGTCGGTGCAACGGGCTCCGGCGGGGGCCTATGAATTTGTCGCGTTTGACCCCGGGGGGTCATTGTGTGTGGTCGCTGGTGGGATTCGTCCGGTTCTTCCCCTTGGTCGGATCTGGGGAGTGGGCGAGTGGCTCGTCCTGTTCGGGTGGCCCTGGGGACTCTGGGCTCGGGGTCCTTCCTGGAGTCTTGGGCTTTGATCGCCCCTTCGTCTGCCTCGGGCTTTGGGGGGACGGATCTCTGATGCTTCACAGTCGCTACTAAATGTTCTATTGGAGGAACCTTATTCACTTATGCATGCTCACAACCACACACAAATGGATGCAGGGATGTATATGTAGATATATGCAGATATGTAGATGGGTATATGAATGAATATAAATGTATATGTATGTATACTGTATATATATTTGTAGGTATGGGTATGTGTATTTATAGAAATCTACTGCAAGGTCATGAATATTATTAGTCTTTATGCATGTATGTTTCGTTGCTGTGTTCTGTCATGTGCTTTGCAGGATTGCGGACGGAGGTTAGGTGTGTTTGCCTTGTGCTCTTTTTGTGGATAATTGTTGTTTTGTTGTCTTACTTTCTCTTTTCTTTCTCTCTATTAAAAAAAATAAATAAAATATAATAATAAAATAAAAAAATACATATTGGAGTGAGAGGATGGCTATAAGGTGAGAAGGGAGGCCATCTATAAATGAAAAGAAAAAAAAAAGCATGCCGGTGGTCTGCAGGAGTCGAGCCAGCATGCGGACGGTCCGCAGAAGTCGAGCTAGCATGCGGGCGAACTGCAGACAACGAGACAGCAGGCAGTGATGAGTCGAGCGTTGTGACATCTGAAGGCGTCAAAACGAGCGTTGAAACGAGCGTCGAGTCCTCTGCGAGCGTCGAGTCTTCTGCGAGCGTAGAGTCTTCTGCGAGCGTAGATTCTTCTGCGAGCGTAGAGTCTTCTGCGAGCGTAGAACCTTCTGCGAGCATAGAGTCTTCTGCGAGCGTAGAGTCTTCTGCGAGTGTAGAGTCTTCTGCGAGCGTAGAGTCTTCTGCGAGCGTAGTCTTCTGTGAGTGTAGAGTCTTCTGCGAGTGTAGAGTCTTCTGCAAGCGTAGAGTCTTCTGCGAGCGTAGAGTCTTCTGCGAACGTAGTCTTCTGCGAACGTAGTCTTCTGCGAGTGTAGAGTCCTTTGCGAGCGTAGAGTCCTCTGCGAGCGTAGAGTCTACTGTGAGCGTAGAGTCTACTGTGAACGTAGAGTCTACTGCGAGCGTAGAGTCTACTGCGAGCGTAGAGTCTTCAGAAGGCGTTGTGATGAGCGCAGTCGTCGAGACGAACGCAGTGTCTTCTGAAGGTGTCGAGACGTCAGATGAGGAGATGGACGTAAGGACGTCTTCAGGCAAGACGTCTAGCGAAGAAACGTCGTCGGGCGTCGAGGCGAGTGTAGAGACGTCGTCGGGCATCGAGGCGAGCGTAAAGATGTCGTTGGGCGTCAAGGCGAGCGTAGATACATCATCAGGCGTCGAGGAGAGCATAGAGACGTCTGGAGGCGTCGAGGCGAGCGTAGAGACGTCTGGAGGCATCAAGTCTGGCATAGAGACGTCTGGAGGCATCGAGTCTGGCGTAGAGACGTCTGGAGGCGTCGAGGCTGGCGTTGAGAAGTCTGGAGGCGTCGAGTCTGGCGTAGAGACGTCTAGAGGCGTCGAGTCTGGCGTAGAGACGTCTGGAGGCGTCGAGTCTGGCGTAGAGACGTCTGGAGGCGTCGAGTCTGGCGTAGAGACGTCTGGAGGCGTCGAGTCTGGCGTAGAGACGTCTGGAGGCGTCGAGTCTGGCGTAGAGACGTCTGGAGGCATCGAGTCTGGCGTAGAAACGTCTGGAGGCGTCGAGTCTGGCGTAGAGACGTCTGGAGGCGTCGAGTCTGGCGAGGCGAGCGTAGAGACGTCTTTGGACGTTGAGACGGGCGTAGAGATGTCTGGAGGCGTCGAGTCTGGCGTAGAGACGTCTGGAGGCGTAGAGTCTGGCGTAGAGTCTGGCGTAGAGACGTCTGGCGTTGAGTAAGGGTTGAACGAGTACATAATTTTTAACCTCGACATTAACATAAAAAAACTCGAGCAGCACTCGAGTAGCCGATGACATCACAGTGTCTTATGATGCAAAATAAATAAATAAATATAAATGCATAAAAAACGTCTTTACAAAAAGAAAAAAAAGACCAACAAAACATTAGGAGCATTTATTATGCTCCTATCATTCAAAAGATCTGAAGCTCTCGACCTTGACTTCTCTAAATGGTTTTCAGAATCTGTTGGAATCATGGCAAAAACCAATGCAGATTTGTTCCGGTCTTTGATTTTATACGTCTACCTTATAATGTTTTGCTAGTTTTTTGATACTTTGTTAAAAAAAAAATATATTTCTCTCTTTTGTTTTTTTCTCTCTTTTGTTTTCTATTGTTTATTGTTTAAGGAAATTCTACCATTGCTGTTCATCGTTCTTTAGTTTTAGCAGGTCGCTTTCGTAAATGAGCCATGAGGCTCAATAAGATTTACCTGACTAAATAAAGGTTGAATGAATGAATGAATCATTTATCATAATGCAGATAAGTCACAGGAAAAACAAAACTATTAGTTATTAATATTAATATTAAAAGTGAAAGTAAGGCGCTGAACCGAAACTTAAAAAACAAATGGGGCCACAGCCACACCGTACCACCGCCTGCAGTGCTGTGCAATTTAGGTTTACTTTTAGAGATTGTGTTTATAGGTTTTTAATAGCTAGAGAGATGAATATTTGCTGCTTTTTGTTTGTGAAACGAGAGAGAAGACGCCGTTTCGGCCGTGTTATATATGTGACCTGCAATGCAACACTGCCCCCTGCTGTCACAATCTACTACGGTGTTCAAAGAACAGAAAATCTACAGGATGATTCAATGAGTAGCGCAATTTATAAAATTATAAACTGTTTTACCTTTTTGACAAGACGGCCTGCTCCATTAACATCCGTGCGCACACAGGAATCCATTTTGTAGCGTCTACTAAAAGCTAAAAGCTACCTCGCGCGCTGTGAAATGTGACGTACTACGGGTACCCGAGGTGGACAAAAAAGCCTCGATAGAAGTCAAAGCACTCGATCTGTCGAAAACTCGGGTACTCTGTTAATGCACTAGCGTTGAGACGTCTGGCGTTTAGATGTCTGGCGTAGAGACGTCTGGCATTGAAACGTCTGCGGTGTGAAGACCCTCTGTATACGTCAAGACAGCAGCGGTGCGAAGACCCTCTGTAGACGTCGAGACATCAGCGATGCAAAGACCCTCTGTAGATGTCGAGGCATCTGCGGCGCTGGGACCCTCTTTAGAGATTGAGGCATCTGCGGCGCAGGGACCCTCTGTAGAGAGCGAGGCGTCTGCGTTGCAGGGACCCTCTGTAGAGATCGAGGCGTCTGCGGCGTAGGGACCTTTTGTAGAGATCGAGGCATCTTCGCCTGTCGAGGCAGGGTCTTCGTCGGTCGAGGTAGGGTCTTCGTCGGTCGAGGCAGGGTCTTCGTCGGTCGAGGCAGGGTCTTTGTCGGTCGAGGCAAGGTCAGAACCAGGAGCCGAAGGACCAGTAGCCAAAGTACCAGGAGCCGAAGTATCAGAAACCGAAGTATCAAAAGCCGAAGTATCAGGATCAGGAGCCGAAGAATCAGGAACCGAAGAATCAGGAGCCAAAGAATCAGGAGATGAAGAATCAGGAGCCGACAAGCTTGCAGCCGACGAACCGGGCGAGAAGTCTGCAGCCGAGTCTGTAGCAGCTGAAAAGCCGGACGTCGAGTCTGTAGCAGCCAAAGAGCCGGGTGTCGAGTCTGCAGCAGCCGAAGAGCCGGGCGTCGAGTCTGCAGCAGCCGAAGAGCCGGCGTCGAGTGTTCAACAGCCGAAGAGCCGGGCGTCGAGTCTGCAGCAACCGAAGAGCCGGGCGTAGAGTTTGCAGCAGCCAAAGAGCTGGGCGTAGAGTCTGCAGCAGCCGAAGGTTTAGGCATAGAGTCTTCAGCAGCCTAAGAGCCGGGCGTAGAGTCTCCAGCAGCCGAAGAGCTGGTAGGTCCTCTCTGCCTTCGATCTCTGCCACCGCGGCAATGGCGCGGTCCAGAACCAGATTGCGAACCCTCTCTTGGTTCAGGTCCTTCCACAGCACCGGAGAAGTGAGGGGCGTCTTCCAGGGCCCCTCAGAACACGAGACATGAGGGGCGTCATCTAGGACCCCCTCAGAGCAGGACAATGCAAGCGCTAGAGAGCCAGCCGGTTCAGGGCATGCTGCTGCTGTACTGTATGTTCAGGGCCGGATGCTTTTAGAGTCCTTATTCCAATTAAAAACTGTTCATATTCTGGAAGCTGGGTCAGACCGGGTTGAGATTAACTTTTCAGCGAGGGAAAGCACAAAATCAAAACAGTCCAGGTTATTTTTAGCAGAGGTGATTAGATTTTCTAAAGTCCGGTTTATTTGGATAAGTTCACTGGGCTGAAATTGGTGTGAGTTAAAATCAGACAAAGGAACGTTTCTAGGTGAAGGTGAAGTGACAGGAACATTTATCACCCCTGAAGGCTCTCCTAGGGTGACCTCTGCTGGAAAGACTGAATATTGTTTTGTTGACTGACCTGTGTGCTGGTCCCCCTCTATCTGGTCAGATGAATGGGGGAAAGAGTGAGCGGTGACAAGACCCGTCCCCGGGAAGACGCTATGACTGTTCTCACCGGACCGAGCAAGAGCAGCTTCGAGCGACAGTGAGGCGTTGGTTTCCGTCCTCACCGGAAACCTAGGAGGTGAGGCAACGGAACTCATATCCACTGGAGCGTTGGAGTTACATCCAAAAAACTCGGGTTCGCTGGACCGAGTCTGATCAGCTGACCATGACGGAGGTGCGGTTGACTGCTTCCGGGTCTTCCTTTTGCTGCTCTTACGGTGGTGTTGACGCTGAGGAGTAAAAACAAGGAAATCGTCCTCGGCGTCTTCCCCGGAAGTCCACCCCGAGACGAGCAATGCTGAGCATGAGGAGGAACTGGACTCATGGGTCGAGTGGCCCATCCGGTGCCGAGACTCTTTCTGTTCGAGGACCAGAAGGGGAGAAGGCAGGACTTCCACTTCCTGGCTAAAGTCCTCTTGTGTCGACACGGGTCGGACCTGAAAACCGCCACAACGAAAGGACTCGAGAGGACAGGTAGGAGGAATATTCGGTCTGCTAGGCATTTTTGATGGCTGCCGCATACTGTTAGGATTTACTCAGAGAGACTAGATTAAACCCAGTGGTACAGACAGATTCTCAAAGGCCAGGAAGTTTATAAAAAATAAACACTTTAATAACAATAAACAAATAGCTGTTGTGGCAGCAAAAACACTTACATGTACCAGAGACCAGAGAACACAAGGGATACCAGACGATGCGGCGGCAATGACTGAGACACAGAACAGGGCTTATATACTCACAGACAAGACGAGACAAAATCACAAACACCTGGGGACAATTAACTAGAGACAATTAACTAGACACAGAGCAAGACTGGGAAACTAAACCTGAAACATGAAAAGTAAACTAGGATGACAGAACTGGAGGTTAAACTAAGAGTAAATAAACATGGAGACAAAACTGGAGGTTAAACTAAGAGCAATTAAACATGGAGACTAAACTAGGAAAACTAATAAAACAGACCAGGAACTGACTAACAGAAAAACATCACAAGGAGAACAGACAAGACCAACAGGATGGAGCCATCCTTACACAATTAGCCAATTGTGTGTCATGTCTAATCTTATTTTGAAAAACCGCAATAGAGCGAGTCTGTGATAAATGAACCGCAAAGTAGCGAGGGACTACTGTATTCAGGTCAACAGTAACTCTAGAGCAACAGTTCCCACTCGTTATGAAAATTGACCTCCTGGTCAGATTTCATGGTCAGGGGAGCACTATTTCATGCTACACAACACTAGAAATCCTTCCGTTCCCAGTCTTCCCCTGTCTCCACGGGTGTCCCCCAAGGCTCTGTCCTCGGACCCCTCCTCTTCATCATTTACCTCCTTCCTCTAGGCCACATCTTCCGCAAACACAGCGTCCATTTCCACTGCTATGCTGATGACACGCAGCTCTACTTGTCATCCAAACCTAACTCCACCCACCCTCCCTCCATCCTCACCGACTGTCTCAATGAGCTAAATCACTGGTTTTCTAACAATTTCCTTCAACTAAACAGCAACAAAACAGAAGTCATTCTCGTCGGTACCAAAAACTCTATTTCAAAATCAGAACATCTTCTCGTCCCCCTTAACAACTCTCTGCTATCCCCCTCCCCTCAGGTCAAGAGCCTCGGTGTCATCCTCGACACCACTCTTTCCTTCACTTCACACATCAACAATATTACTCGGTCTGCCTATTTCCACCTCCGTAATATTAACCGTCTCCGTCCTTCTCTCACACCCCGCTCCACAGCCATCCTGGTGCACAGTCTTGTGACTTCCCGTATTGACTACTGCAACTCCCTTCTCTACGGCCTCCCCAACAAATCTCTCCACAAGTTACAGATGGTCCAGAACTCAGCTGCCCGTGTCATCACTCAAACCTCCTACTATGATCACATCACTCCTGTCCTGCAGCAGCTCCACTGGCTCCCGGTTAAATCACGCATCATCTTCAAAATTCTACTCCTCACGTTCAAAGCTATCCACAACCTTGCCCCTCCTTATCTATCTGACCTCCTACAAATCTCCATCCCATCACGCTCTCTCAGATCCTCCTCTTCGCTACATCTCCATGTACCCTCTGCCCGCCTCTCCACCATGGGGAGCAGGGCCTTCACCTGCTCTGCCCCTCACCTCTGGAACGCCCTACCGCCAGACCTTCGAAACACCACCTCCCTTTCTCTGTTCAAGACTGCCCTGAAAACCCATCTCTTTAGACTAGCTTATCACTAACTTTACTAAATGTATTTTTATCTTCCATTTTATATCCTTTATGTATTTTATATTTCAATTTGTCGATGATAATGTTTGCTCTGTATTACACTGTGTTGGTTTGTTAAGTGTCCTTGGGTGTCCTGAAAGGCGCTTTTAAATAAAATGATTATTATTATTATTATAATTAGAAGAAAGCAAGGAGCATGAAATCCCTTGCTTGGATGTTGGTTACCGGTGTCCCAGTCTTGAGCCACCAGAGGTAGAGGCTTGGCAGTAAGCATCCAATGACTGACCATCTACCTGATGGGCTTTACATTTCAGCCGAAATTATTTACATCAGCCGGCTATCTTTTTGGCTCACTGCCTGCAAGAAGTTCCATTTAAAGGACCCCACATACTCGGGTGTCCTTCACTCTACGAAGGTCCGCGGGTACTCGAGGTGGACACAACATGGACTCGAAGCAGATGTCCACTGGCCACGTTTGCGCAAAGATAATATTTTTACAACTGCGTATGTGTACTCGGTGTCGTGCAATAAACTGCCCGGTGACGAACTGTTTTGTATGTGACACCAATGTATGAAATTCCCCTTATTCATCCCTGATCTGGTTTAACAGCCTTTTCTTTCTTTATTTATTTATTTTTCCAAGAGGTAAGCAATCTCTTCCTCCTCGACCATTGATGCCTTGACTGACATTATGCAAAATTAAGGAATTTGTCACAAGAGAATTAAAATCAGGCCCGGCATGGCTAATTGGGAGTCTGGTGATTTCCCAGTGGGCTGGTCTGAGGTGTGAGCTGCAGAACCAGTGCTCCCTGATTTTTTTAATAAACTTTTTATTTACAACATATAAACACAGAACACTGCTACTGCTGTGCCAGCTGCCTCTACCCAGGGCCACCAGTAACTCTCGTTTTATTTATTTTTTGTGACCTGCCAATCAATCCAGTAGGCATGTCAGCAAATGACCAATTAGCAAACTCAATTTGTCCCAAATGTAAATTCCCCTTGCCTGTAGAGCTGGGTTGCAGTTCATTAGGGTGTACGCTCGAGTATGATGTCTCAACCGTCTGCGGACAGTGCACAGCTCACCGAGTGCACACAGTACACCCGAGTATGTGGGAGCCTTAAGTTAGATGCACGGTGCTGGTTGTGTGCGCTTACCTAGAAGAGTGGTCCCTGAGGTTCAATGGGATTAAGCTGTATAAATAAAGGTTGAATGAATCCTACTGTTTTGTTTTCTCCTCCCCTCATTTGTTTGCCAGTAAGCTGGATAGAGGAATGGTATATCTGTTGGGCGGGCAGTCCTTTGTGCCAGCTCCTGTTGAATGGTTTCATATCACCTGATTGCCACCAATATTGTATTAGGTGGAGCTGAACCAGTATAGTATAGTCAGTTTGCCAATATACAGTGAAGTTTCAGCATCAGCTTCCTAATGTTTCTCTCTTACTGTGGGACATAGTTTCAGATTAAGTTCATGCTCAATCATCCACAAGCTTTAATTAATATTTCCTGTTAAATAGTTCAGTAATGCAGCCCTCCACAGCTTAGATTGAATCTGTGAGGGTTCTGTTTTATTGTCCTTTTTTTTTTTTTACCTTTTTTTCTTGTTTTTCAGGCAAGCTGAGAGTGTAATCAAGTACAGCTCTTGACTTTACTACCTAAGGAAAAAATACTTGACTGCATAAGCTAATGTAGCAGCTATTTTGACATAAAATCCATGTTTAGATAAAACAGTTTGTGTGAAGTGTTTGCATTTTTTATTTGAACTGTAAATTTAATTATTTAAACAGTTTTCTTCTAAAATAAGACTAAACTTGTTTGTTCAGCTCAACTCATTACTCAGACCTACAGTCTAGAAACTTGAATCCTGGACCTCGTTGTCTACCATTTCTCTTGGTATTCCAGACAGGCAGCAAAACTGTTTGCCAAAAAAGTCAGTGGATTTAGCTAACAAAGCCCATTATCAAAATGTATTTTGAAATATCATTACTGTTGAGCCAAGGAGTCCATTAATTTGAGATTAAAGGGAATTTTGTTGCCACCACCTCAGCTCTTTGCGTTTCTAATCACTTGCAGTCATTTGTAATCACTTTGTGCAGAGACCCTCGCTCATGATTGAATGCACAGTAGGTATTGATCAGAGAGGTCTGGGACTTTTAATGCAGAAAAAAAAAATCACTGATGCCAACTGGGATAATTGTCCAAACTATGCAAATAGTCAACCATTTAGATTACAGCTCTCAGGATTGACTTCCTGGTGTGAAACAGTTCAGTGAAATAGAGGAAACAATTGAGGTGCTGGATTACATTTTGTTAAACCTCATAAACAAAGCTCACATAAAGCCTGAATTAATTTCTTCATGCCTGATGAATAAGCCGTTTTATTGTGGCAGAGCAAATCCACACTTGTTTCAATGGTTAGGCTTGGGCAGGAGATTTACTGACGAGCTTTGTAACATTCAAAATCAAATCAAACAGGTTTAAAAGACATGTTTTCACTGCTGCACTGACAAATTAAAAAAAGGAATGAGCAGGAGTTAAGCTCTGCTCAATTTGTAGTTTGAAACAGAAATGTGTGATTAACGTTTTGGAGAATTGGCCCCAAATCAAAACCAGTCAGGTCTCAGTTGTCTGTTGATCCATATTTAACACTATTGAAAGAACTCTGTTACCATCTAGCAGACGGCTCTTGGGACTGCACAACAAAGTGACTGCACAAGAAGACAGTATTCAAAATTCAGTTTTAAGCAGTAATAATTGTACAAACATATATGATGTAATTTGATTTCAATGCAGTATCAAAAACTAATGTACATACCTGAACTGGAATTATCTAATTACAGTATCCCAAAAATATAGATAATTTACATTATACCTAAATATTGCATGTGGTATAATCCAACTAACAATCTCTATTGGTTATTTCATTTAAAAAGAAATCAAATCTTCCTTACCATTACCATACTACTTTTGTCTATTTCTGTCACTCCTGCAATATCCATAGTATGTAGCAGGACTCACCAGCGTGGGCCCGTTGTGGATTACACAACAGGGTTGGTGAATGAAGTGTTCAGATGGTCTTGGCACTCAGAGAATTCTTCGCTGGATATTTTTCCGAATTAAAATAGCTAGGTGCACAGCTAAAAACAAGGCTAACACTTGGTGCAATTGTGTTGTACAACTTGCTCAGTCAGGTTTAAAACAAAACTATTTGATGTGCTCTTTTAGGATGTAAGGGACTCTTTTTGTTATCAATGACTCAAGTGTGAGCGTTATAAGACGATAAAAAATGAACTAAAAGCAGTCAATTATGTGTCGTGCAAAGGAGATATGTGAAAAATGCCTCATGTGCAGTGTTTCGCATTTTCACCAATTGGTCATTTATATGCTTCTGTGTTTAATAAATGGAAATTAATTCAAGAATAATCGCTCAGCTTTGAATTACAGTTCTTGTAATCTTTACAATTAAAAAACATTGAGCAATATACAAAACACAGATGTGCTAATATCACAATAATATTGTAGTGTGAAATGAACCTTTGTTTTTTTTTTTGACTGTTTGGAATCCTTTCATCTTCAAGGAACTTTCTTAATTTGATACAAAACATACACAAAGCTAAATCCACATGTTTCTCAGTAAAATACTTCTCACTTCCCAGTGAGGTCTGCAAGACTGCTGCAAACGTCTCCTCTAGATTTAAGTTTCCCTTCATGACAGCCTGCTAGAGACCAGCAGCCAGACAAGATGGAAAACTATTCCTTAAGACTTAAAATATGCACTGTTTAAACATGGTCACACACTCAACAGGAAAAGAAATGTATCTCCTGATGAAGAAAAAACAAATGTAATTTGGCCTTTGATGGCTTGACACTCACTCACTCACTCACTCCCCCCCCCCCCACACACACACACACATTCATCCCATGACCCAAAAAGAAAGCACATCAGAGACTCTACTTCCTCAGGTGGCTGAAGCGAGCTGGTTCGGGAAGCTCAGTCCTCACCTTCTTCTACAAGTGTGCAGTGGAGAGCATCCTGTGCTCCAGCATCAACGTGTGGCATGGAGGCTGGACAGCTGCAGAAAGAAAAGCCTTACAGAGAGTGGTGAAGGCTGCACAGAAGATGTTGGAGTCAGTCTCCCCACCATCACAGACATCTACACATCTAGATGCAGGAAGAGGGCCACCTGCATCATGGAGGACTACACTCACCCAGCACACACTTTTTGCCCCGCTCCCCTCAAGCAGGAGGTTGAGGTGCATTAAGTGTAGAACCACTAGACTGAGGAACAGCTTATACCCTGAGGCTGTTAGACTCATGAATAAATAACCAGGAATAAGCAATGTTAAATTAAGATAATTTACCATAACGCCCATAAATGATCATTTAATCAATCATTCTATACCACAAAGTATTTTGAAAAGACCTCTTTCACCCAATTAATGCTAAGAGTTTGATCTGAATGTTGAACACAATTCTAAAGTACCATTCAACCCCACACACTGTATTTCACAAATTAGACATATGTATTTAATTTTGAAACCCACCCCACAGCTTAAGCTTATTCTCTTTTAATTACCCCTTATTCTCACCTTTGTGTTTGTACAGTCTCTTATATCGGTTATACATTAACAAACATACACAACCATCCATAAAGCCAACACACACATACACTTTGACCTTATTTATACAGCAAAAATACATACCATTTAAAATATAGTCATATTTCCCTTTTCCTGACAAAGTGAGGTTCTTCTCTGTCCCTCATCTTTTTCCATCCTCATATGTCCCTCACTGCCTACTCTAAAAAACTATAACCTGTCTCTAACTCAACTATATACTTCACAGTCTTCTGCAGGTTTCTCTTCTAGATTCTTTCTAGGGACCATCATCTCTAGGTGCTTATTTTAAGGATTCTCCCAATTCAGAAGCACAGCTTTAACCGACATGTCATTTACAGTTGCGCTGCTGACCGGTCTGACCAATGCATCCAAATGCAGAACTTAGGTGGCGCTATTCGCACAAAGGGGCACAAAAGGAGATAAAAGGGCACAAAAGGGCACTGACTTTTTCAGGGAGCCAGATCAAGACCCCCCACAGGCACTCAAAACGTCATAGAGCCTATTAAATTCTGACAAACTCGATGAAGTTTATCAAACTTTGACAAACCCGACAAGGTTTATCGAATTGTCAAAAGCCTACACCTCTTGTCGCATACAGATAGATGTGCAATTTTTTAAACGTGTTTCTAGGAAACCCAATGGACTGTAACACCCGGACACCCGTAGACCTAACCGTCCATGCAAAGATTGGAACGTCACACACTTTTAATCAATTATAATAATCATATACAGTAATAATAATACATTCAATTTATACCGCACTTTTCATTAATAAAAATCTCAAAGTGCTAAGTCTTCCGTGGGTATCCAAATAAGGTTTCTGGGTACCAAAAAAAACCTTACACTTATTCCTCCGTAGGTATCTCAAAGTGACACAACAATTTTCCTGTGACGGTAAAGTAAAATCAGCCATGCCGATTGATAATCAAACGAAAATTTATCACAGGCTTGAAATCATCAGACAAAGCTTATTTTTAGGGAGAAATTGCCATTTTGCATGTTTTATAACGCTCTTGTACCATTTCTGGTTAGCAAAGTTGTTAGCGCTCCTGGCACGCACGTCCCAGCAAAAAAAAATCACGTATATAAACTTTTACATTTGATCATTTCATTTGTAAAATCATGTATTATACTGTAACGTTCTACTGCCTTTCAATTTGCTAAACTGCGTGCACAGGACCAATCTCAGAACAGGCTGTCCCTATCTGACATGCAGAAATTTGGAGCAACAGGTTTTCTTCTTACCTTATGAGATTCAACTTGCACAGTCGGTGCAGAATTGGTCATTTGCCACTGTGTTATTATTAAACAATAATAAACAAGCCATCACTAAAGATTGGAACGGGTTGCGGCACCAAGCTGTCACTATCTATGGGCCTCAGGTCTCATCTTGAACCTCATGCCCACCTCCAGCTCAAGAGACTCCTATCTCGGACTACTTCAGAAGTAGTAACTCACACTATCACAGTAAATCAAGGAAATGTGAATTCAGTTTACCAATTGTATTAAATCAAGGTTAAAGTTTACAGCGCTGGCCTCTTCGATAGAATTCAATGTGAGATCAAGGACCGGAAGGGGCTGGATACTGGGCCTAGGTTCTGCCTTCTTCTGGGAGCACATCCTATCAAGTGGATAAGGAGGGGCAGACTAAGTGTGATCTCTTTGGATCTTATGGGGTCTGACATGTCAGGAAAAATAATGGGATGTAGAAATGGCTCTCTGCATGTTGTAGCGAGCTCATAAAGAAATGACAAATAAAGAAAAATCTATTCCTTGACAGATCTTGAATCTCTGAGAGACTCTTTTTTAGAGTTGCTGGCCCTTTTTAAACCATAACTGTGTCATAATCTTATTACAATCAATCTCTGAGCAAATAAAAAAAAAAAACAGGGTCACAGTCTAGATAATATATGTCTAACAGTTGTGTAAGGTAAATATTTTATAGTTAATGATGAGTTTAGTTGTTTCTTGCAAAAAACATTGTCTCTGATTGGTGACATATTTCCGTCCCCTGGGGGTGCAAGAATCTTTGCTAATAGACTATTGTTGGAAAGTGGACATGTGTACTAGCTCCTCTTCTTTACAAGAGATAGGAAGATTCTGGGTAGAGATAAATGTGGCCGACTCACGGTTGAACGTGAACGGTACCGATTGTGCTTCCAGTCCAGAACTGACTTCCACCCCACCCTCTTTTTTGTTGTTGTCCGGGAACAGATCTGTGCAGTGTTACTCTACCATTTTGAGGAACAGTATGAGGAGCAGGTTGTTCCAACGACTTGGGTGACGAACTGGACTCACTGGGGCTGGTAGGAGATGAGCATGCAGCATGCGTCTCTCCTCAAAAACCTCCATAAGAATCTCCTTCATGCCAGGGGAGTCACATAGTCCGGGGAGGCGAAAAAACTCGTGTGTCCATCATATCCTCAGTAGCTACCCATCTCATCCTCAGATAGTGGTAGGAAGCCACTGTGTCCACAAAATATCACATTACTTTGCGGAGCTGCTGGATGTCGGCTGTTGTCAGCCCAGTAAGGAACCAACAGTCTGCTGGGTTCTTGTGTGCACTGGTCATTCTGTCATAAATGGTGTTTTAATGGTCGAACCCAAGGATGCAGGCAGGAAACTGAATACTCCAAATGTAAAAAATAAATATAATTTATTAAATAAACTCACTGATGTGGCAGCAAAACTCACATTTACAGATGATCCTGGGAAACACAGGGAGCAAGGTTGGCATGGAGAGACAATGACCAGCTGACAAGGAGTGAGGAACACAGGCGTAAATATACACACTAATGAGGACAATGACAATCAGCTGGGAATGATGACAGGTGGGAGCAGGAAGAAAAGATTAAGAGGAAGCAGGAGGACAGGATTAAGACACAACACAAGAGGGGGCCAGACACCGGATAAACGCAAACCCTACAATGATAACTTCAAAATGTACTAAAGCCATTTAACTTTATATATATAAATACCTGTATATACAGGTAGTCCCGACTTACGAGCGAGTTCCGTCCCTAGGGGGCGCTCGTATGTCAAAAATTCGTAAGTAGGATCACATAGTAAAAAAAAAAATACTTTTTATTTTATTTTTTTATAAATGAATACATGTACAGTACTAGACAGTCACCAAGCACTTAGCCTATCCTAACACAGTTTTTAAAGATGAAGGAATAAGTTGAATTGTCTCCCTTTCACATAAAGGGAGCAAGCTCCCTTTATGGGAATGGAGCCTGCAGGGAGGAGGGAGACAATTCAACTGACTCCTTATATATATATAATATAATATAATAATATTATATATATAATATATTATATTATATATATATATATATATAAATAATAATTAATTCAATTTATAACGCACTTTTCATTACTGAAAATCTCAAAGTGCTACACATATATTGAATGCTACACACATTCATAAACCGGTGGCGGCAGACTACCATGCAAGGTGCTTTCCAGTCCTACCGGGAGCAACTCAGGGTTAAGTGTCTTGCCCAAGGACACAACGACACATGGTGCGGGTCCCGGGAGTCGAACCGCCAACTTTCCGATCGGGAGACGACTGCCATTACCACTACACCACGGCCGCCCATATATATATATATATATATATATATATATGTATATATATATATATATATATATA
>JBBPBX010030550.1:0-21247 GCA_038048925.1 Garcialebias charrua
GAAACTTGCCACCTTCTCTTCAAAGTCCGCTGGCAGCTTCTGGCACATGGTGGTTCTTGCTCTTATTGAGAGGTCATGGTGGCGCATAAATCTGTAACACCATGACGGTCCCCCAGTAAACTGCGTTATCTCAATCTCCCGGGCGACCGCAATGGCGTGCAGACGGAGCTGTACAGTGGACACCCCTCTGCCCGACGCTCTCTCCTCCAACACCCACGCATTCACTCTTTCCTCAAGAGCTGGCCACCGGGCATTGCACCCACGGTTAGCCCTCCTCGAGCACTTCATGGCCGTGAGCGAGACCTCTGCCTTCCTCTAGTCGGGGACGAGCTTCTCACTCACCCCAAAGTTGCGATCAGCAGCTCTGTTGCCGTGCTTAGCTGCAAATTTAATAACTTGCAGCTTGAACTCAGCTGAATAAGATTTCCTCTTGGCTGGCATGTTTTCCTTTCTCAAAATGGCCATCCGTTGTGATGTTGTCTCTCTGCTCTCCTACTCAAAACTGTCGTATTTGGCCGGGGTGAGGGGATTTTCGCGGCTTTGAATACACATACGGTAATGGGAAACGTTCCCAGGTATGCCGACAGACGTCAACAGTGTACTGTATTCTACCTCCGGCTCTTGGCGTAGCAGCTGCGTCTCTGCTCCGCTCCTTCCCTAAAGTCTTTCTCCTCCCTGCTTTTGCTCTTTTGTCTCGTCTGCAACACTTCAGTGCTCGCTCGAAGCAATTTGGAACATGGATTTAATAGCTTGGTCTGTCTCCTCTATTGATAAAATTTTTTCCACGAAGTGCTCCGGACCAGGAGAACCAACGTGCCCCCTCGACACGCATGCGGCCGGATACATCATGGATTCGTGGGGAGAGTGGAAAATGATGTGTTTGACCGTTCTTTTGGTCAAGGACGTGGAAGACCTGTACATAATTGAATTTATGGTAGCAGGTGGCATCGATATCAGAGCAGCCTCAGTGTACTCAGGAGTGTTGACACAGGTCTTTAAAGAGGAGAGAGGGCTGTACCAGGACAAGGTGTTCTGCTTCGTCCATCTGAGTGTTCAGGAGTTTCTGGCTGCTCTTCATGTCCATCAGACATTCATCAAATATGGGGCCAATTTGATGGAAGGAACACAAAAATCCTCTAAATCCAAGACAAGAAAAGCTTTTTCAGCAGTGACAAACTTCTACCAGTGTGCTGTTGATGTGGCCCTACAAAGTCCAAATGGACACCTGGACTTGTTCCTCCGCTTCCTGCTGGGCCTTTCACTGCAGACCAACCAGTCTCTCCTACAAGGTCTCCTGACACAGGTGGAGTGTAGTGATCTGATAAGGAAGGAAATAGTTGATTACATCAAGATGAAAATTGACAAAAATCCATGTCCAGAGAAGTGCATCAATCTGTTCCACTCT
This sequence comes from Garcialebias charrua, assembly GCA_038048925.1. Lineage (NCBI taxonomy): Eukaryota > Metazoa > Chordata > Actinopteri > Cyprinodontiformes > Rivulidae > Garcialebias > Garcialebias charrua. The sequence goes on from JBBPBX010030550.1 coordinate 1,406, forward strand.
CTGAATGAACTGAAAGATCGTTCTCTAGTGGAGGAGATACAGAAGTCCCTGAGATCAGGAGGTCTGTCTACAGATAAATTGTCTCCTGCTCAGTGGTCAGCTCTGGTCTTCATCTTACTGTCATCAGAAAAGGATCTGGATGTGTTTGACCTGAAAACATATTCTGCTTCTGAGGAGGCTCTTCTGAGGCTGCTGCCAGTAGTCAAAGTCTCCAAAAAAGCTCTGTATGTTCACAAATATCAAACTTGTTTTTTTGTTCACCAATGCAGGAAGTTGACTTAATCTTTTTCTGTTTTATATCAATGTGTTTCCAGTTTGAGTGGCTGCAACCTCTCAGAGAGAAGCTGTGACGCCTTGGCTTTAATCCTTAGCTCTAAGTCCTCCAGTCTGAAAGAATTGGACCTGAGTAACAACAATCTAAAGGATTCAGGGGTGAAGAAACTGTGTGTTGGACTGCAGAGTTCATGTTGCACATTGGAATCTCTCAGGTCAGGAATTCCATATGTAAATAATTAATAATAGTGTGAGAGTAAAATGGAAAAAACAAACCTGATGTGAGTCAATAGTCTAAATAAAATAAGCAAAAAAATTCTTATACAAGGTTGGTTTTAAAGTCTTTCAGGGTGTCTGATCACAGAGGAAGGTTGCACTTCTCTGGTCTCAGCCCTGACCTTGAATCCTTCACATCTGAGAAAGCTGGACCTGAGTTACAACCATCCAGGAGACGCAGGAGTGAAGCTTCGAACTGCTGGGCCACACTGGATATTAGATTGTCTTAGGTACAAACTGCTGCAACTATTGGTTTACAGATGGCTTAAGTGATTCCCATGCTAAGTGATCATTAAGCTAAGTGATCCCCACTTGCCTAGTCTCATACAGACTAGGGATGGGGCAGATCCGATCCAGTATCGGTATCGGTATCCGATACCAGCATTATTTAAGTATCGGGTATCGGATCAAACCTGCCGATACTTTTCCGATCCAGCTTCAAAGAGCACTTGTGTTCAATCACAATCTGTGACTGCCCTTTTTAACATTGTGTGAGATAAACCCAATGAAGACACTCTTAAGCCTTACAATAAGGGGGTTCCCTATTGTAAGGCTTAAGAGTGTCTTCATTGGGTTTATCTCACACAATGTTAAAATGAATAGTTTGGGTGCAAAAGTTTCATTATACAGAGTCAAATACCTGAACAGTATCGGATCGGGAAAGTATCGGTATCGGTCGATACTGAGTTAATAAGTATCGGTATCGGATCGGAAGTGAGAAATGTGGATCGGTGCATCCCTAATACAGACATAAGTTTTGTACACTACTGAAACAAAAATGCATTCATGACTCTCAGGTTATGTTTCATGCTGGTCATCAACAGTTCACTTGAAGTTTGGGTCCTTCACCAGAGGTCTGGGAGCATAAGGTTTCTGCTCAGTATTTTTAGCTGTTTCTAGGATTTCACGCATCTGAACGGAGCTTCTGATGTTGTTCTTGGGGTCTGCTGGAGCCCTAAATGCTCCAGTGACAACTGACACCACTAGACCATTGACTCTCCAACATCTTTGTGTCTTCACACGCATTTGGTGTTTTTTTTAAGATTCTTGTAGTTTTTTCCCTTGAAGTTACAGTGATTTGGCAAGCCATTTGATCACTATATTTATCATCACTGTCTTCGTCAGTAGGACACAACAATGTCTAGTTGACTAGGTATCATTTTTTTGTCCACATGGATCTAGAAGTTTTATGTGGACTAGGACTTCTATTCTTAGACTTCTATTACAATTACTTATATGGACAGATAAAAACTAAGAGCTCAGTATAAAGTCCAGTTGATCCTGTATTGAACGCCTTTTTTGAAGAGCTCAGTATCCCTTGCCTGGATGTGGGTTACTTGGGTCACACCCTGGATCCAGGCCTGGAGGAAGGGCTCATCATCAAGTACCTGGTGACCAGGTCTCAACCCATTGTTCATGGTCGGTCTTAGCCCAAACAAGCAACATTGGTTTACCTTCCTGTGGGCCCACCACCTGAAAGAGGGGCCATTTGAATCATGTATATGATGCCATGGGCAGTGGCCAAAGGTGGGGGCCTTGTCACTCTAACCCTGGCTTACCAAAGCTGGTTCTTGGGACATGGAATGGGGCCTTTCTGGTAGGTAAGGAGCCTGAACTTGTGTGTGAGGTTTAAAGGTACTGACTAGATATAGTTGGACACACCTCGACTCACAGCATAGGCTCCAGAACCAATCTCCCTGAGAGGGGCTAGACCAGTGTTTTTCAACCACTGTACCGTGGCACACTAGTGTGCCGCGAGCGATCATCAGGTGTGCCGTGGAGAATATCAAATTTCACTTAACTGGTGTAATTTCCTTATCGCTAGATAGATGGCAGTATGGAACATAGCATTGTACATTAAAACAAGAGAAGTAAGCCCCTTTCATAAGTGAGACAGGTTGGCTCAACTGAATCAGTGCAGTGTGAATTCAAACCGCACTAGCTGAAATGTAAACAAATTTTTTGAATATTGATCCCAAATCAAACCGAATCTTCTGGACTATCAAGTGTGAAAGCAACCTGAGTCTGAATGGGCCATGTTCCACGCATCGATTGCTGAGGTAGCTGCCTTGAACTGTGGCCACAAGGTTGTCAGTGCTTCACGTGATGGCCAGCCTCAAACTCGGTGGTGGACACCCCAGGTTAAGGAGGCACTCTGGAGGCAGCTAAGGAATACATCAGGGCCAAGTGGTCTGTCGTCTTGGTTGTTGCTGAGGCAAAAGCTCGGATGTGATTGGAGTTTGGTGAGGCCTTGGATAGAGACTCTCAGTCAGCTCCAAGGAGATTCTGGTAAATCATCAGGTAGCTGAGATGAGAAAAGCAGCACTTTACTACCAATGTGTTCAGTGAAGGTGGGGTACTTTTGACCTCAACCGGTGATGTTGTCAGGAGGTGGCAGGAATACTTCTTGGAAGTTCTCAATTGCACCAGCATGTCTTTCATGGAGGAAGTAAAATTGGGAGACTTCAGGGTTGGTCTGTCCACAACCATGGCTGAGGTCAGTTCAAAAGCTCTGTTGTGGCAGGGCTCTGGGGATGGATAACATTCACCCTTATTTCCTTAAGGCTCTGTATGTTGTGAGGCTGTTCTGGTTGACATACCTTTGCAACATTTCATGGACATCAGGAGAAGTGCCACTGGATTGGCGGACTACGGTGCTGGTTCCCCTCTTCAAAAAGGAGGACTAGAGGGTGTGCTCCAATTATAGGGGCACTCTCCTAAGCTTCCCTAGTAAGGTCCATTCAGGGGTACTGGAGAAGCATATCTGATTGCTGGTTGAAACTCAGATACAGGAGGAACAATGTAGGATCTGTCCTGGCCTGGGAACACTGGATCAGCTCTTTACCCTCACCAGGGTCCTTGAGAGGTCATGAGAGTTTGCCTATCCAGTCTACATGTGCTTTGTGGCTTGGAGAAGGTTTTTGCCCATGTCCCTCAAAGTTCACTGTGGGGAGTGCTTTGTGAGTATGGGATGGGGGGTGGGGGGTCATTGCTACAGGCTTTTTGGTCCCTATACAAGCAGTGCAAGAGTTTGTTTTACATTGCTGGTAGTAAGTCGGACCCTTCAGGGTGAATAAAATTAATTGAATTGAACGTTTGGTTCAAGTATAAACTGAAGATCCCAGAGTCAATGTGTAAGGCTTCATCAAGGGTGGTGGAAAATGACACCACCCTTGCAGACCAAAACTAACTAACCAGCCATTGTGGTGGTCTACAAATTAAAGAAATGATAGATTAGGCAATCCCAAAAGACTGTAATGTCAAAAAGAAGGATCACAAGAATCTCAAGAAATATCGAAATCTGAAAGGGCAAAAAATGTTTATTATGGAAGGTCAAGGCCGTGGTGCTAGAGAATGTAGCACGTGAGACTCCAACAGACCCCAAGAACATCCTAAAAAATCCTGTTCAGATGAGTGCAGTCATAGGAATTAAGAAAAGCTAAAGTGCTGTGCAGAACCTTCCAGCTCCCAAGCCACAGGCAAAAGATCTGAGCATGAAGTGAAGTGGAACCGCCAACTCTAGGATGTTACAGTGAAACATGTGATATTTTGGCATTCAATGAAAATTGCAGCTTGTCTTTACCATACTTATGTGAATGTTTTTATAAATTTCATCTCATATGTGAGAGGTTTCATTCAGTGTGTGTATATCACAGGTTGCACCTCTCTAAAATCTGAGTAAATTTCCGATTTTCTCCTCAGTTTGGACCACGGTGGAGCATGGACATTGCAAGAAGGGCTAAGGAAGTGTATGTGCGGTTTTCCTAAACCTAAACACTTCACTACTTGCTCTTGCCGAGGGCAGACGCTTTCCCCTCCTCTCCCTCCGCTTTGCTTTTCTGCTCTGTTCTGTCTGTGAAACTGCTTCTGAGCCTCTCTCTACATATCTTCCAAACCATTTTTTTGTTTGTTTCATTCAACCTTTATTTTTTTTTCATTCAACCTTTATTTAGACAGGTTAATCCCATTGAGCCTGGGGACTCATTTACAAGCATAATCCCATCTGCATCAGATTTTTGGTACTTGATCAATGAGCACTTCCAGAAAAATTGGTATTGTTGATTCATGACATCACTTAAGCCCTGCCAACTCACACAAGAAACTCATGATTATGGGGTTACTCTTTTTAGCTTCTGCCTGTGTAACATACAAAACTGAAACTGAATTTGCTAACTGTTCTTGGCAAACTGGTGCGGGATGGGCACAAGAGCATTCCAGGTGGCGACCGAGCTGACTAACTGGAGCTCCCGCGGTTGCCACAATAAGGCCGGAGCGGTGCTTTGCTGTGAGGGCCTCAATGCTGCTTGCAGCTTTAATTTTTATTTGTTTCATTCAACTTTTATTTTTTTCATTCAACCTTTATTTAGACAGGTTAATCCCATTGAGCCTGGGGGACTCATTTACAAGAGAGACCGGATTTCTTAACAAAGAGTGATGACAACAGTGAGTAACTACAACAACAGACATTCACAAAACAGGCAATAGAATTTTTTTAACAAATCAAAACAAAATAGCAACCAAAAGGACAGTCAAAAGGAAAAGTAGTGAAAAAAAACAATCAAAAAAACAAAAACAAAACAAAAAACAGGTACCGTAGATTATAAAACGGTGTAGAAAACTAAAAACAGGAACATGTCTGCATTGGTTCTTGCCATGAACTTAACAGATGTTTAAAGCCACTTAGAGAGGTCAAGGTTGAGAACTTCAGATCTTTTTGCAAGATTTACAGGAAACAGGAGCAGAGTAGGAGAAGGCCCTTTTGCCTGGTTCAGTCTGCACTGAGGGGACACTGCATGTAATAATGTCCTGGGAGTGCACGCTGTAGCTGCACTCATGCAGAGATACGTAGGAGGAGATGTACGAAGGCAACAGACCAAGGAGTGATTTAAAGATGAAAATGTACCAGTGAGAGAGTCTGCGTGAAGTTAATGATGTCCATTTAACCAGTAAATACAGGGTGCAGTGGTGGGTACAGTAGTTACAGCCAGTTATGAATCTTAATGCACCGTGATAGGCAGCATCCAGCATCTGCAGGGAGCTTGTAGGGATGTTCATGTAAATAGTGTCACAATGGTCAATAGAGGGAAGGAAAGCCGCGGTTACAAGGCATTTCCTAGCATTCAGAGTTTGACAGGATCTATTTCTGAAAAAAAAAACCAATTTAACTTTCAGTTTCCTTACTAGGTTTTCCACTTGAAGCTTAAAAGAGAGATGTGGGTCGACCACAATACCCAAATATTTATAGGAATTGACTAACTCAATAGGGATACCATTTGAGGATACAATCAGAGGAAGAACTGCTGGGACTGACTTCCTGTTTGAAAAAAGCATCCCTTTGGTTTTGTTGGCATTTATGACAAGTTTGTGATGGAGCAAGTCTGTCTGAATGGTGTCAAAGGCAGATTGCAAAAGCTGGAAAGACTTAGCAACTGTTTTTGCTCGACAATAAACAACTGTGTCATCAGCATAGAAATGTAAGAATGCAGCAGTGATGATGCTCTGACCGACATTACCTATGTAGATTGTAAAGAAGGTGGGTCCTAAGACTGAGCCTAGTGGTACACCATTGCTGACTGTTAAATAATGGGAGGAAGTACCATTATGTAGTTTTGTGGATCTGGTCAGTTGGTCTCTCAACGCAATTGACAAGATTTTTGAGACAAGCTTCAGGCAAGCTGAACTACCTGGATGACACGTATGCATCTGGATATGTCTCTGGAGGAAGTGGAATGTGATGTGTCTATCTCTGCTGTCGATCGAGGTTGCTGAAACTGCATATAATTGGATTTATAATAACCGTTTTCCTGTTTTTGTAATTGTCTGGTTCCTGGTTTATCAACATATGACGAAGATGGCCGCAGCTAATCTGGCCTGGTCAGGCTGCCGCCTATGTGAAGGTTTGCTTCATGTCTCATGCAACCAGAATCTATGGCTTAGTGGACTGGATCGCATATTGGATGTGATTTGTGAGAATCGCAGGCCATATGCGGCCCTTATGACTCGTTGGCAGGATGGATCAAATCTCGGGGAATATTCTCAGGCATGGATCAGTGGTGTGTCCACTTAATTTAGACCGTTCAGAATCTACGTGAGACCAGCAAAGACTCAAGACAGATAAAAATTCAAGTTCTGTCTGACTTCAAAACAAACATTGTTTATCTGAAATTTGCTCCCTTGTCTGGCCTTGCAGGCCACCTTATTTCAATTTGCCTGGAGGCCCTGTAATCTGACACTCTGCCCCTTCCCTCCCATTGAGGAATTCCACTGATCAACCTGAGGGAACAAGCTGAATAAACATTGTGTCATCAATTCAGAACTCATGGATTCTCATTGGCGTTGTCCTTGGCCGTTCCCAGACACTCCTCAAATATTTACGGATCTCACCGGAGAGAACTGGCTGATTATTCCATCCTTATCAGAACTCTTACAGTGCCCCAAGACTGTCCTCATCCAAGAAGAAAGAGTTTAATAGGATTTTTTTGTCTCCAATTCCTACATGTGTCCATTTGTACTACTTTTTTGTCTGTCTAAACAGGTCTCACTTGTAAATGAGTCTTTGAGGCTCAGTGTGATTTATCTGTCTGAGTAAAGGTTGAATTGAACTGAAAATAAAACTACATTAGAGATTTCTCTTGAATTATATATGTCACAACTGCCATTTTGTTATTGCAGATGCTCATCGGATCACTCTGGATTCAAATACAGCACATAGACTCCTCAAACTGTCAGCCAATAAAAGAGTGGTGACGGTGACTTCAGAGCAGCCGCCATATCTTGACCATCCTGAGAGGTTTGACCACTGGCAGCAGTTGCTCTGTACAAATGGTCTAACTGGGCGCCATTCCTGGGAGGTGACATGCGAAGGAATGGTGTGCATCGGAGTGACTTACAAAGGAATCAGCAGGAAAGAAGATGGCCCTGGCTCCCTTCTTGGAGGGAATGATCAGTCCTGGAGTCTGCACTGGTCAGGGAATGATTACATTGCTTTTCACAACAACAAGAAAAAGCACATTCATCCACCCTCCTCTACCTCCACCAGAGTAGGAGTGTATCTGGACTGGCCCTCTGGAACTCTGTCCTTCTACAGAATCGCCTCAGAAGCATCAATCCACCTCCACACCTTCAGGACCAAGTTCACAGAGCCAGTCTACCCTGCTTTTAGGGTTGGGATTCAGAAGAGTTTTTTTAAATCTTCAGTATCTATTTGTGAGCTGAAGAAGTATAGGTCAAATCAATAGGAACTGATATGAAGCAATTCTTTTTAGATACCTGCGCCAAACCTTTTGGTTTTATTTGAATCAGGTTTGTTTTCTAAAGAAGTTGGCACATAAACGTTTTTATTAGGCTTTTTTAATCAATAGGAGCTAATGTGAAGAAATATTTCATTTCTTGAAATCGACTTACCTTTGTATCCATCCATCCATCCATTTTCGTCCGCTTATCCGGGGTCGGGTCGCGGGGGTAGCAGCCTAAGTAGGGAGGCCCAGACTTCCCTCTCCCCAGCCACTTGAAGCAGCTCCTCTGGGGGAATCCCAAGGCGTTCCCAGGCCAGCCGAGAAACATAGTCCCTCCAGCGTGTCCTGGGTCTTCCTCTGGGTCTCCTCCCGGTGGGACATGCCCGGAACACCTCACCAGGGAGGCGTCCAGGAGGCATCCTAACCAGATGCCCGAGCCACCTCAACTGGCTCCTCTCGATGTGGAGAAGCAGCGGCTCTACTCCGAGTCCCTCCCGGATGACTGAGCTTCTCACCCTATCTCTAAGGGAGATATATTTGTATATTTTGTGCTATTTTAACTGTTGATATATTAAAATGTTTGTTTGAATAAGTATCAATTTACCAAGAATTTCTGTATTTGTCAAATTTATATGTTTTTAAAGTATTTACCTTTTTTTTTTACAAAATGTTTTTCTATGGAAGGACATTGAGCTTTTGAGTAATGTCACTAAAAATTAGCACAACTGTTTTTTTAAACTAATTTTAGCTTTTAATCTTTGCAACACAGCCATCTTGTGAGGAGGAGTTACTATAAATATTCATTTATTTCATTTATTTATTTATCCTGCTTCCTGGAATATCTTACAAAAAGATCTGAAGCTCTCGGCCCTAACCTCTCTAAATGATTTTCAGAATCGGTTGGAATCCTGACAAAAACCAATGCAGATTTGTTCCTGTTTTTGATTTTGTACATCTACCTTATAATGTTCGCTAGTTTTTGCTACTTTTCTTTTGTTTATTGTTCAATGTATTTGTATCATTGCTGTTCATCATTCTTGTAGCAGGTCGCTTTCGTAAATGAGCCCTCGAGGCTCAATGAGATTTACCTGACTAAATAAAGGTTGAATGAATGAAAAAAAAAATTATGATCACAACTTTTAACACATTAACTATGAATAAAACATTTTTAAATCTCATAACTGTGGTTGTTTTAAAAACTTTATTATCATGGTTTATACATTTGAAAAAAGTATTGCTTGGTAAATAATCCAGGCCACGGCATAAATTTAAAGTTAAATTATTTTTATTCCGGTAATCAAGGTCTGATTTGACCAGTAAAAGATAATGGTTTTTAATCTGGATCCATTTGCCTAAATGTTGTAAAGAGCATAAAACCAACAAGCAAAACTAATTATACAGACACATTATATCTGCTCTGATGTTGAGGTTCTCCTTGGGAGTGACAAGTGAATACCAGAGGGATAATATTAGGAATGAGATCATCAGAGGTACAACACTGGTTGAAGGATTGGGTGACAAAGTTAGAGGGTAGACTGAGATGGTCTGGACATGTCCAGAGGTGGACAGTGGGTATATTGGTAGAAGAATGTTAGAAATGCAAAGAAAGACTAAGAGGGGATGGATGCAGTTAGAGAGGGCATGGAGTGAGGACAGAGTAAAATGGTAAATGGAGCTTATTTATATAGCGCTTTCCAGCCCCCTGTGAGGAGCCCCAAAGCGCTTTACAATACCAGCCATCCACCCATTCATTCAGACATTCATACACTGGTAGTGGTAGCCTGCCTTGCAAGGCACCNATGTTGCATTGAGGACGGAGCAGTGAGATGGTCCATACGCTCCTTTTCAGATTAGCCAGAGTTCTGATGATGACGTGATCAGCCATGCCTTATCTGTCTCAGAAGGCACAGTACAGTTCTCCGGGGAGGGGGGTGTTGCGATAGAAGCTTCATTTTCTTCAGTTGCTCCACTCTGGAGATTTTGCAGACAGCCTGTCCAGGTTGTCAGGGAGTCAAATTAGATTATCATGTTTTATCTTTAGGGCAGGCTCACAGTGTTCTTCTGTGGCCTTGAGTCCCGGTGGCCGTTGGAATCTAATACACTCCAAATTATGGGAACTTTTCACCGACCCGAGCTATGAATCAGCCTCCAGATATGTTGCACACGAGTCCCGAACCTTGGTGGTCTACAATCCTCTGTTGCATCCACTTTGCGGATCAGCTCATAAAGCAGTTGGTTCTTCAATGTCACAGCTCGGATCATACTCTCTGCTTTTCCGGTAGAAGAGAACTCCACACAGCCAAAAGGCAGAGCATCTGCTATCATAAATCCAATTATGAATATATCCACATCCTCGACAGAAAGCACGTCCAGACATAACTGAGAGGGAGTCAGTCTGCTCTTCCCCAGGTTCACCCGCAGACCCAAGCGTTCCATATGCTGGAGTACTAATCGGGTATCCCGAACCGCTCAATCCCGCGTTGTGGCACAAATGAGCTAGTCGTCCAGATAAGGGAGAATTCTCAGGCCCCGCACCTGTAGAGGGGAGAGGGCCGTTGTGACGTATCGGGTAAATACCCTGGGGGACAGCGAAAGGCCGAAAGGGAGGACCTTGAACTGAAAGTGCCGCCCTTGAAAGGTGAAACGAAGGAACCGCCAATGGGGCGGCGCGATTGGCACATGAAAATAAGCATCCTTGAGATCGATGGACGTGAACCAATCGCCCGGGGAAATTGCCCTCAAGAGATCCTTGGTGGTCAGCATGCGGAAAGGCATGACGCGTTCAGGCCCCTGAGGTCCAGAACAGGACGCAGATCCCCGGTCTTCTTCGGAACAAGAAAATAAGTGGAATAAAAGCCCCCTGGATCTAGCAGGGGGTCCACAGGCACTATAGCTCCCTTGGCCAGCAAGGTGCAGATCTCGTCGTGCAATGCCTGCGCCTTCACCGGGTCGCGGATGACAGTCATCTTGACCCGGCCAGGAACGGGCGGCCGGCGGCGGAATTGAAGGCGATACCCCAAGGACAGGGTGGACAACACCCACACGTCCGGCATGTGGGCAGCCCAGTAGTTGAGCTGTTTCGGGGCAAAATAACCGACCGTCGGCACTAAGGAATCATCTGCGGGGCCCCCGACCCCTCGAAGGCCTGGGAGGATACCGGCTAGACTGCGCCGCTCGAAATGAGTGAGATGGCCCAGCCCCAGTCGGGTCAAGAGTCTGACCCCTCTGACCTGGAAAAGGTCTCTGGGCCAATCCCCAACCCCGCATTGGAACCAGAGGCACAACGGGAGAAGGGGACGGGCGCAAGGACATCCGTGAGGAGTCCGCACCCGTCCAAGTGCCAGCCGATTGGCGATCACGCCTGTGAAGCCCCGCCAGCTGCTGCCTCGTACGAGACGCCTGAGCCGTACGGTCCAAGGCGTCCAGTGCCGCAGAGCCAAACAGTTCCCCCGGAACCACAGGTAGGTCCCGTAGGGTCCTCCGACAAGGCTCAGTGAGCGGCGACTGCGCCAGCCAGACCTGGCGGTGAGCACGCACCAGCGTGGAGAGTGTTCGGCCAACCTCTCTAGTCATTAAGGCAAAGGCCTGCAGAGATGCATCAACCAGGCCCTGCGTGGAGTGGTCCATCGGAACAGACTCCAAAGAGGAGGACAGGGCCAGCATGAGATGGGAAAGAGTGTTCCCAATCCGGCCCATGCGGGCCCCAGAATCATAGGCCCTGCAGAGAAGGTCGTCAGTAATACGGCACTGAGGCCGCGGACAACGGGCATTGGGCCGCAAGGCCTCGTCAGGAGAGACAATAAGAGAGGCAATGCTCTGTTCCACTGCAGGCATCTGCCCCAGGCCAACCTTGGGTGCCTCCTGCATGGACGCCAGGACCCTGCCATCCCGTGTCGGATGCGAAAACGCCCTGGTGTCAGACCAGTAGGCATGTAGTTCCCGAACATACTCTTCCGAGGGGGGAACCACAAGGGCCGCTTCCGATGTACAGCGCCTAAAAAATGCGTTGGAAGCTGCAGGCTGGGCCTGAGGGACACTAATCTGCAGGTGGTCAAGAGCCGTTCGAATGGAGGCTGTCACGGACTCCTCCACATTGTCCTGGGAGACAACGGAGTCAGACCCAGACGTCCCGAAGCCTTGCTCCGAAAGGTCCCCACGAAAGTAAGTGTCAGAGGCCGCCAATGAAAGAGCATCGTCACCAGCGACTGGTGCATCATCTCGCTCGGGAGGGAGCGCCCTGTCCCGGCCATCATCAGTCTGAAAGGACTGGAGGAGGGCCTTCATGCGGGCCAGCTCGGCGGTGAGGTGATCCACTTTCGTGGACAACCTGTCCTTATCGGGCCGTCTGGCTCGCTTTGCCGGCCGCGAAGGTACGGCCACAGCAGGCCGTTTGCTCACCGCCTGACCCGGTGGCAACGTGCTACGTGGCGAAGCACACGCCCCGTTGGTAGGCCACTCCAGCGCAGCCAACCGGTCCCGTCTAATCGACCAGGGCATGACGGCACAGTTGGGACAAGCGTCAGCCGACAGCGCCTCTTGGAGATGCTCCACACCGAGACAGGAGGGACATAAGTCATGTCCATCCTCGGGCTGAAGCGGCGTCAGACAGGTCGAGCAACACAAACTTTGCAGCATCATGCTCGAGAAGCGTGAGCAGTCAGCCACCAAGAGGAGTCAAGCACGAGCAGAAAGTGCCACTGGCGACTCTGTTAGCAGGGAGAAAAACCAAATGTCACTGGCGACTCAGGTAGTAGGGGAAAAAAACGAACTTCAGTGGTGAAGTCAAATAAAGTACAGAACCCAGTGCGAGCGTAGACGCCACTGGTGAGCTGAAATGACAAACAATAGACAACCCAGTGCAAGCGGGAAACGCTACAGGTGAGTCACATTAACAACAGAAGTTGAACACCACGCTAGCGAAAACGCTACAGATGAGTCATATAAACAACAGAAGATTAACTCCACGCGGGCAGAACGCCACCGCTGTGAGAGTAAAAAAGAGCAGAACTTACCAGTTGTCGTTGAAGCGACCGAAGAACTGGTAAAGATGAAAACAGCTCGTGCAGCCCTGGAGGGCGAGACTTACTCGCCGACCAGAGTTGGTCACGTGGCTACTAGCAACGAGCGGTCCTTAGGAAAGCAGTGTGGTACACACCGAAGCGTGTGTACCACACTGCTTTCTACACGCTGAAATCACGCTGAAATCTACACGCTGTACTCAACAGATACAAACCTGCGCGCGAGATGAATTAAGGGACTGGGTCCCGGACGTGATGTGCCTATATAGAGTCACGCGGGTCCCTGGCAGGTCACGGGGTGACGTTGTTATTTGTACTCGACCTGCGCATGCGCAAGAATGTTCATTCGTGCTTGAAAGCACCGCCCCTGGCGGTCAGGAAGGATGAAATAGAACCTCTGAGCTCAAGAAGGTGTTATAGGGTTCCTCTGGCAAAGAAGAACATCTACATAAGAAGTCATTTGTTCTGAGTGCAACCATTCTTAACTAAACCAAATGATTACATCTACATATGGTATGCAAAGTGTTTTATTCTATGCACAAATTGTTGATATTTTGATTGTATGAATGTGTTTTATTTTATGGTTGGAAAGCCAAAGGAAATTTTCCACCTTGGTGGATAATAAAGTTTTATCTTATCTTATTTTATCTTCATCATCACCAGGTTGACAGTTCCTTGCCGGACTGAGCCTAGAAATTTTTGTCAACTGTTGTTCAGTGTTGTGACTTTAGAGACTGATCAGGTCTCCAACACTCCACACATGCAGTGGTGGAGAAAGTACTCAAACACTGTACTTAAGTAAAAGTACAAATAAACAGTCAAAAATGTACTCTAGTAAAAGTAGAAGTACCACATTAATATTTTTACTTAAGTAAAAGTAAATAAGTACATGCTTTTAAAAATACTTATAGTATTAAAGTAAAAGTACCTAATGCAATGGTCTACAATATCATTAATCATGCCTATATGCATATTTTCTGTAATACGTTAAAAGTGTTGTTCCAGTTTCATGAACAGTGCTGCAGATGATACATGTTTTTATTGTGTTTGCTGTGTGACACAGTTCACACTTGGACTTGTGATTCTGTGTGTCAGTATTTCAAGGATGACATGCAGAGTTAAATGTCATTAATTAAAATAAGAATGATGAATGATTTTACCTTTGAAATTTTTTATTTAACACAAAGTAAAACCAATGTGTCATTTTAACTGCAGTAAACACATTTAAGTAAAAGTTGTCTGCCTGAAAAAAGGAGCATTAGACCCAACAAAGGAATAGACACTGATCATTTCAACTCCAGTTTATTATCAACTCTAGTTAAAATATTGTCTAGTCATCCTTGTAATGTGTCAATAGTGAACAATATTTTAACTTTCTGACACCATTTTCAAAACTTGGACCTGAATGTTGAGTCATTTGGAGACATCTCTTGTCTCCTGTCCTAACATCATGAACTTACACATTTTAATATTGCAGCAATAATTTCTTGTTCAAGTTCATAAGAAATTGGTTTTCAAAGTTTTTTGAGTCCAGTCTGGCTCTTTTGGGAGAGAGAATCTGTCCTTATGTACTGAACAGTCTTTCAATAGTCTTTCAATAATATTTCAATAGTTTTTCAATAAGGCCATGGGTGGTGCATATCTTCTGGCTGACTCTCCATGGTGGAATCCTATGTGGGTGTGTTGGCGATGCTGTGGGTGACCCCAGCTCAATGACATATATACTAGAACATACATTGTTGGCCCAGCTCTTCTTGAAGGTGGGTCTAATGTTACCTGTCCACTTTGCAGTGATTCAATGGACCAACTCCCCTCTCTCCATTGGTCACTTTCAAACTAACGAACAAATCAAAAAATTGCACCGTGAAAGTAACTTGTAACTCAACCCATTATAGAAATGTAGTGTAGTAGAAAGTACAGATACTTAATGTAAAATGTAGTGGAGTAAAACTAAAAAGTACCCACATTAAACTCTACTTAAGTAAAGTACAGATACATGAAAAATGTACTTAAGTACAGTAACAAAGTACTTGTACTTAGTCACATCCCACCACACGGGGACAGGTTATGGTTCGGGGACTCTTGCTGAATCATGGCAATTACTCATTCAAGGTGACCGAGACCTTTAGGGTCTGCAGGAAGGCAGCTAATGAGAGGAGTGGGGAACATGCAGTCACTCTGTTGGCTCATCTCAAAGTGTTGCAGTGAAACAGGTTTATCTTCTGTATTTAACTGGATCTCTACTTGACTTCTAACAAAAAATGTGTGAGAGAAAACTTGTTTTTTGTTGCCCAGGTGCAACATTTAGACGAGCATGACACAAAAACATTGGGTAGACCGCCGACATCTGAACTCTGTCTGGAGAAATACACTCTAAAGAGGCTGTGTATTCCAGCTCGTTATCAGCCTCCAAGGTTTGTTTGAGAACATTCAGACTGTTGCGCTCCTTTAGGTGATATGTTTCTTCTCTGCATGTCCAAAGACTGGCACATCTAAGTGTTTTGGACCCAGCATCCTGATAAAAAGAGCATTCTTTATGCTAAATTCTTTTTCTTTCAGCTGTTCCGTCTTCAGGGTATCCTTCTCCATCTTACTCTTACTTCTTACATGCTTACTTATGGGGCGGCTGTGGTGTAGTGGTAATGGCAGTCGACCCCTGATCAGAAGGTTGGAGGTTCGAATCCCGCATCCGCCCACCATGTGTCGTTGTGTCCCTGGGCAAGACACTTAACCCCAAGTTGCTCCTGGTAGGTCTGGATGGTGCCTTGCAAGGCAGGCTACCACTACCAGTGTATGAATGTCTGAATGAATGGGTGGATGGCTGGTATTGTAAAGCGCTTTGGGGCTCCTCACAGGGGGCTGGAAAGCGCTATATAAATAAGCTCCATTTACCATTTTACTCTGTCCTCACTCCATGCCCTCTCTAACTGCATCCATCCCCTCTTAGTCTTTCTTTGCATTTCTAACATTCTTCTACCAATATACCCACTGTCCACCTCTGGACATGTCCAGACCATCTCAGTCTACCCTCTAACTTTGTCACCCAATCCTTCAACCAGTGTTGTACCTCTGATGATCTCATTCCTAATATTATCCCTCTGGTATTCACTTGTCACTCCCAAGGAGAACCTCAACATCAGAGCAGATATAATGTGTCTGTATAATTAGTTTTGCTTGTTGGTTTTATGCTCTTTACAACATTTAGGCAAATGGATCCAGATTAAAAACCATTATCTTTTACTGGTCAAATCAGACCTTGATTACCGGAATAAAAATAATTTAACTTTAAATTTATGCCGTGGCCTGGATTATTTACCAAGCAATACTTTTTTCAAATGTATAAACCATGATAATAAAGTTTTTAAAACAACCACAGTTATGAGATTTAAAAATGTTTTATTCATAGTTAATGTGTTAAAAGTTGTGATCATAATTTTTTTTTTCATTCATTCAACCTTTATTTAGTCAGGTAAATCTCATTGAGCCTCGAGGGCTCATTTACGAAAGCGACCTGCTACAAGAATGATGAACAGCAATGATACAAATACATTGAACAATAAACAAAAGAAAAGTAGCAAAAACTAGCGAACATTATAAGGTAGATGTACAAAATCAAAAACAGGAACAAATCTGCATTGGTTTTTGTCAGGATTCCAACCGATTCTGAAAATCATTTAGAGAGGTTAGGGCCGAGAGCTTCAGATCTTTTTGTAAGATATTCCAGGAAGCAGGATAAATAAATAAATGAAATAAATGAATATTTATAGTAACTCCTCCTCACAAGATGGCTGTGTTGCAAAGATTAAAAGCTAAAATTAGTTTAAAAAAACAGTTGTGCTAATTTTTAGTGACATTACTCAAAAGCTCAATGTCCTTCCATAGAAAAACATTTTGTAAAAAAAAAAGGTAAATACTTTAAAAACATATAAATTTGACAAATACAGAAATTCTTGGTAAATTGATACTTATTCAAACAAACATTTTAATATATCAACAGTTAAAATAGCACAAAATATACAAATATATCTCCCTTAGAGATAGGGTGAGAAGCTCAGTCATCCGGGAGGGACTCGGAGTAGAGCCGCTGCTTCTCCACATCGAGAGGAGCCAGTTGAGGTGGCTCGGGCATCTGGTTAGGATGCCTCCTGGACGCCTCCCTGGTGAGGTGTTCCGGGCATGTCCCACCGGGAGGAGACCCAGAGGAAGACCCAGGACACGCTGGAGGGACTATGTTTCTCGGCTGGCCTGGGAACGCCTTGGGATTCCCCCAGAGGAGCTGCTCAAGTGGCTGGGGAGAGGGAAGTCTGGGCCTCCCTACTTAGGCTGCTACCCCCGCGACCCGACCCCGGATAAGCGGACGAAAATGGATGGATGGATGGATACAAAGGTAAGTCGATTTCAAGAAATGAAATATTTCTTCACATTAGCTCCTATTGATTAAAAAAGCCTAATAAAAACGTTTATGTGCCAACTTCTTTAGAAAACAAACCTGATTCAAATAAAACCAAAAGGTTTGGCGCAGGTATCTAAAAAGAATTGCTTCATATCAGTTCCTATTGATTTGACCTATACTTCTTCAGCTCACAAATAGATACTGAAGATTTAAAAAAACTCTTCTGAATCCCAACCCTAAAAGCAGGGTAGACTGGCTCTGTGAACTTGGTCCTGAAGGTGTGGAGGTGGATTGATGCTTCTGAGGCGATTCTGTAGAAGGACAGAGTTCCAGAGGGCCAGTCCAGATACACTCCTACTCTGGTGGAGGTAGAGGAGGGTGGATGAATGTGCTTTTTCTTGTTGTTGTGAAAAGCAATGTAATCATTCCCTGACCAGTGCAGACTCCAGGACTGATCATTCCCTCCAAGAAGGGAGCCAGGGCCATCTTCTTTCCTGCTGATTCCTTTGTAAGTCACTCCGATGCACACCATTCCTTCGCATGTCACCTCCCAGGAATGGCGCCCAGTTAGACCATTTGTACAGAGCAACTGCTGCCAGTGGTCAAACCTCTCAGGATGGTCAAGATATGGCGGCTGCTCTGAAGTCACCGTCACCACTCTTTTATTGGCTGACAGTTTGAGGAGTCTATGTGCTGTATTTGAATCCAGAGTGATCCGATGAGCATCTGCAATAACAAAATGGCAGTTGTGACATATATAATTCAAGAGAAATCTCTAATGTAGTTTTATTTTCAGTTCAATTCAACCTTTACTCAGACAGATAAATCACACTGAGCCTCAAAGACTCATTTACAAGTGAGACCTGTTTAGACAGACAAAAAAGTAGTACAAATGGACACATGTAGGAATTGGAGACAAAAAAATCCTATTAAACTCTTTCTTCTTGGATGAGGACAGTCTTGGGGCACTGTAAGAGTTCTGATAAGGATGGAATAATCAGCCAGTTCTCTCCGGTGAGATCCGTAAATATTTGAGGAGTGTCTGGGAACGGCCAAGGACAACGCCAATGAGAATCCATGAGTTCTGAATTGATGACACAATGTTTATTCAGCTTGTTCCCTCAGGTTGATCAGTGGAATTCCTCAATGGGAGGGAAGGGGCAGAGTGTCAGATTACAGGGCCTCCAGGCAAATTGAAATAAGGTGGCCTGCAAGGCCAGACAAGGGAGCAAATTTCAGATAAACAATGTTTGTTTTGAAGTCAGACAGAACTTGAATTTTTATCTGTCTTGAGTCTTTGCTGGTCTCACGTAGATTCTGAACGGTCTAAATTAAGTGGACACACCACTGATCCATGCCTGAGAATATTCCCCGAGATTTGATCCATCCTGCCAACGAGTCATAAGGGCCGCATATGGCCTGCGATTCTCACAAATCACATCCAATATGCGATCCAGTCCACTAAGCCATAGATTCTGGTTGCATGAGACATGAAGCAAACCTTCACATAGGCGGCAGCCTGACCAGGCCAGATTAGCTGCGGCCATCTTCGTCATATGTTGATAAACCAGGAACCAGACAATTACAAAAACAGGAAAACGGTTATTATAAATCCAATTATATGCAGTTTCAGCAACCTCGATCGACAGCAGAGATAGACACATCACATTCCACTTCCTCCAGAGACATATCCAGATGCATACGTGTCATCCAGGTAGTTCAGCTTGCCTGAAGCTTGTCTCAAAAATCTTGTCAATTGCGTTGAGAGACCAACTGACCAGATCCACAAAACTACATAATGGTACTTCCTCCCATTATTTAACAGTCAGCAATGGTGTACCACTAGGCTCAGTCTTAGGACCCACCTTCTTTACAATCTACATAGGTAATGTCGGTCAGAGCATCATCACTGCTGCATTCTTACATTTCTATGCTGATGACACAGTTGTTTATTGTCGAGCAAAAACAGTTGCTAAGTCTTTCCAGCTTTTGCAATCTGCCTTTGACACCATTCAGACAGACTTGCTCCATCACAAACTTGTCATAAATGCCAACAAAACCAAAGGGATGCTTTTTTCAAACAGGAAGTCAGTCCCAGCAGTTCTTCCTCTGATTGTATCCTCAAATGGTATCCCTATTGAGTTAGTCAATTCCTATAAATATTTGGGTATTGTGGTCGACCCACATCTCTCTTTTAAGCTTCAAGTGGAAAACCTAGTAAGGAAACTGAAAGTTAAATTGGTTTTTTTTTTCAGAAATAGATCCTGTCAAACTCTGAATGCTAGGAAATGCCTTGTAACCGCGGCTTTCCTTCCCTCTATTGACCATTGTGACACTATTTACATGAACATCCCTACAAGCTCCCTGCAGATGCTGGATGCTGCCTATCACGGTGCATTAAGATTCATAACTGGCTGTAACTACTGTACCCACCACTGCACCCTGTATTTACTGGTTAAATGGACATCATTAACTTCACGCAGACTCTCTCACTGGTACATTTTCATCTTTAAATCACTCCTTGGTCTGTTGCCTTCGTACATCTCCTCCTACGTATCTCTGCATGAGTGCAGCTACAGCGTGCACTCCCAGGACATTATTACATGCAGTGTCCCCTCAGTGCAGACTGAACCAGGCAAAAGGGCCT
>JBBPBX010030550.1:21648-35114 GCA_038048925.1 Garcialebias charrua
TCGAGGCTCAATGGGATTAACCTGCCTAAAGAAAGGTTGAATGAAAAAAAGTTCCAGTTTGAAAACTGTGACTGTGCTGAACAGAGATGGGAGAGTTCTTGTCACACTGTCACCTTAACTGAATATGAAAAGCAGTTCTACTGCAGGAGTGTGTAAATGTGTCATTCACTGTAATTCAGTAATAAATGGCATTTTGTACTTTTCAAATGCTGGTATTGAGTTGTTTTGACTAATATAAAAACCAGTCTGGATACAATTTAAAAAAGTAATAAGCCATCTAATAGACATTTTAAATGATTGTGTTCAACACATTTTTATTCACTGGCGTAATAAAATAAATACTTGCAGAAAGAAAGACAACAGAAGGAATGCATCACATCAGGATGAGGTTGTTTTTATGGTTCGTACCACCTGCAATACGTTTGTGTCCAAGCATCTATCTAGATAATGATGGATTACACAGAGGACCAAATTCAACTGTGGTCTGAGAGTAAATTTGGTTGTTGTGCGCGCATGTGATAGTGGTTTAGAAAAATAGAGCAGATCATTAGCAAAACACTTGTTTGATCACAGTTTCCAGATAATGATAGGAGTGAGCATGACTCGGTAATGGGTCTGTGGTATTTGAGCGTGTGTGAGTTCTTGTACACGTCAGTCTCTGTGAGGCTGCTATTGAGTTTTAGAAGGTGGGATGAAGCACATTTTTGTAACGTGACACCAGTTTAAACTTTATCTTAATTAAAAAATCACAGTTTTATTAGGAATAGCTGTAGTCATCAAAAAGGTATGTTTGTGTGTAATAAGTGCAACGAGGAAGACGTTAAATTAAAGCCCATTACCTTATAACAGCGCTAGTTATCAAGAAAAGGTGCCAGTTATTGACGAGTCCTGTGCAGCAGATGAGTCTCTTTAGTGAGCTGGCACATGTACCCAACCTCAGACATTCATGCACAGTTTCACATGAAACCACTCGAAGACTTTCATATATGCACATGCTGATCAAAACCCCACTGACATGCCCTCACACATATTGAACCCTTCCACCGCACGTGTTCTACACCCGCATCACTCAAACACACATGCACACGTCTTCCTCCCTTGTAATTATGCAGCGTTTTATCCACTCTCTTTGCCCTCTCAGTCAGAGCAGCTCTGCCAGCTCTGTCTTCACAGAACTGTTTTATTAGCATACCTCCATAATCACAGCTCAGCGCTTTATAGTGTGTATAAATGGCATTGCTGCGTCGTTGTGCTGGCATATGGTTAGTATCTTGCTGACACCACAGTCTTATTTGCTTATTGAATGTCAGCAGGAGAGTGGAGCGTCCTGCTTTGTGCAGGAGAGAATTAGAAGAAAAAAGTATTAAAAGATGAGAAACAGCAGGGAAATATGGTGGAATGGAGTGATAAATGTTAAAACTAGAGGGTAATATGCAAATAGAAGGAATGAGAGGAAGAGATTAGAAATGGCAGGAGAGCAGAGGCGTTAACATATGATAAAGGATGAGGAGAGAATAATGCTCATCTTGATGTGCTGTAAAAGTAAACATATCCTCATAATGAAGTGACAGAATAGGCTGACTCTCAATTTGTCAGCCATGAAAATGCTTGCTGAAACAAAACCTCATTTAATATGATATTGCTTGAGACGTTGTTCCAGCAAAATTCCGTTTTCCATGGGATTTCTGCTCATCCAACGTCAAAATCTCACTGGTTTTAAGTAAATAAGGGCAGCACCATCTACCTGTAGCACTTTTCAATAGGTAGGATGGCCTACGGTATTCCTTGCTGCGACATGCCAGGGGTGCACATAACGTTTTAGTGGGTTCATCAGGTGAGTACCAGGAGCTGGTGTTTGATGTTCACCCCATATGCAGCTTTGTCTTAATAAGTGCAATCTTCCTTGCTGTCCTCCTCAGTGTCACTCCAACTATCCTCTGCTTCAGCTCCCTGCACAATACGTAGATGATGCAGATGTACCTTCTTGTCCTTGGTATATTTTTATTTTTCATTATTTTGTAAAAAAAAAAAAAATATATATATATATACTGTATTTTGTGAAATGTAGTTATGACACCCTTCACGAGTGTGTATTTGTATCTTGTTGCATTGTTCTATTTTGTGTTGTTGATAAAGTTCTAGAAAAAAAACTTATGAGCTGCATATATCTACATGTAAGGGGTGTGTCAATCCCCAATCTGTTACGGAAGCACAATCTGTTGTGTACTTCCAGGTCACATGGATCGCCATTGTTTATCAATAAAAACTGTCTTAATGAACTTAGAAGAGTATGTGCAATATCGCCACCGATCTTTATGTAGCTCATTTACGCCACTCATATGAGGGGCCCCAAAGCACTTCACAGTACCAGCCATCCACCCATTCATACACACATTCATACATCGGTAGCGGTAAGCTGCCATGCAAGCGCCAGCCAGTCCTACCGGGAGCAACTCGGGGTTAAGTGTCTTGTCCAGGGACACAACGAGGTATGCAGTGACTGGGGATCGAACCCGGGACCTTCCGGTCCTGAGCTGGCTGCCCAGCCTCTACACCATCTCGGCCCTACCATGACGTAAATATGTCAATGATTTTAACAGAAATACAAGTGGCATAAATAAGCAACATAAAAATTGGCGGAGATAGAGCACATATTTTTCTAATTAAATTAAGACAGTTCTTATTCATAAACAGAATTATACCAGTACATTTTCCTTAATCTAGCATATTCAACGGTGATCCTTGCAACCTGGAAATATTCCCTTTAGCGCATGCACAAATGAGCAACACTACGAATCGGCTTCTGTAACAGATTGGGGACCTGATGCATGCTCAATAATCCAGGTAGAAAAATCTAAAAAAAAAGTTAAGTCTGGTCCTCTGGACATTCAAAACAAAAAAAAAGCAACAAAAAAAAATTGTATAAACGTTTCGTCTTTCGTCAGAAAGACTTCGGGAGAAAGACAGAAAGATTGGGGAATGACAGAGTGTTTCTTCATGAAAAATTGAGGTTGTCGATTGGTCAGTTGCTGACAGGCCTGCTGAATTGATTGACAGGCTGCATCACAGATCTGACTCGTGATTTTTTTTTTTAAATGTGGCCGCCATCCACCAGCCCTGGGTGGAGGTGGGGCGGACCAGGTGCAGTGGTAGCAGTGTTCTGAGTTTTAACATTGTGAATAAAAAGTTATTTCAAAAAAATTGTATATATATATATATATATATATATATATATATACACATACTTTTTCCAAGATGGCGCCAGTGTATAGGGCTTGCCGTCCCTCGCTCTCTGCTTTTCTACTATTTTTGTTATTTTGCAATGCTTTGTGCAGTGTACTGAATCATATTTACAGTATGATTTACAGTATGATTGTCAGGCACTTTCGGAGCTCCGTATATTTGCTGTAATGCCTTTAGAGTTTTTGTACAGTGGTCAGCACTCTCCTCCACTGGTTCTGTCCGAGATTTCTGCATTTCTTCTACGTAACCCTGTCCTTTCTTCCTGGAGGAAATGTCGCAGATGTCGTGGGAAGCGTGCAGGGGTTTTGGTGAAACTGAGGCACTGTGTGGATTATTCTGTCAAGATTGATGGGGCTCGCTCTGGATCTGATCATCACCTCTCTGACCCGAGGTGCTCCAGGGGCCCGGCTGCTGGACAGCTACCCGTGTGTGCAGTCCATGTAAACAACTAGAGTTGTTAACTTGTGTGCCGCACAAGCCGACCTGGAGGTGCTCTTCTTCAAAACCTGTGCCCGCTGGCACACGCTCCCCCCACCACAGCTGTGTCTGCGTCAGACCCTATCAGGATGTGTTTAATCATGGTTCAAATCTTTCCTCTCAAATAGGCTGGAATGTGTTAGTCTTGACAATGCCACTTCCCAGACAGTCTGTGTCTCCTGTGGTGTCCCTCAAGGGTCGGTTCTGGGGCCCTTGATATTTTCCCTTTACATGCTGCCTTTAGGTCAAATTATTAATCAGTTCAACATTTCTTTTCACTGTTATGCCAACGATACACAGCTTTACATCAGGACTGGAGCATCATCATCATCACCATTGTCATCTCCATCTTCACTCACTACCCTCTCTACCTGCCTGGAGGAAATAAGGGCATGGATGAATCAGAACTTTCTTCAATTAAACTGCTCCAAGACTGAGGCCATACTGATTGGCACCCCTCACCAGGTACAAACATCAACTATAACAACAATTTCCTTTTCTGGACAAGACATCCCCCTCTCCACCTCTGTTACAAATCTTGGAATAAAAATGGACTCTCATCTTACATTTGAAAATCACATTAAGCATCTGTTTAAAACCTGCTTCTTCCATCTTCGAAACATCTCCAAACTTCGCCCATCTCTAACTTTTTC
The DNA here is from genome assembly GCA_038048925.1 of Garcialebias charrua. Lineage (NCBI taxonomy): Eukaryota > Metazoa > Chordata > Actinopteri > Cyprinodontiformes > Rivulidae > Garcialebias > Garcialebias charrua. The sequence continues at coordinate 26,022 of JBBPBX010030550.1, forward strand.
TGATGCTGAGAAACTCGTCCATGCCTTTGTCTCCTCCAGGCTCGACTACTGCAACTCCCTGTTTATTGGAATCCCTGGCAAAAACCTTCAGAAGCTTCAATATATTCAAAACAGTGCAGCAAGGATTTTATTGAGAGCTCGTAAATTTGAACATATTACACCCATTCTCCATAACCTCCATTGGCTTCCTGTCGCCTACATAATTCAGTACAAAACTGCTCTCATTACACACCAATGCTTACACGGAACTTCACCAGATTATCTAAAGGACATTCTTGCACCATATTCATCCACCCGGTCTCTACGATCACAGAACAGTAATCTCCTTCACATTCCACGAACCAAATTAAGGACCATGGGAGACCGGGCATTCTGTGTGGCTGCCCCCCGCCTATGGAACTCCCTCCCTGACTACCTGAGAGCTCCACAGTCACTGGTTGACTTTAAACAAGGCTTAAAGACTTTTCTTTTTAAGCGAGCCTACTCTGCCTCCGCATGATTTTATCTTAGATCTTAGTTGATATTATCATTATTTTTAATTGATTTTATTATTGATTTTTGTTGTTTTATCATTGATTTTATCACTTGTTTTTATTTGATCTTTGATTTTAGTTGCACTTTGTAGCATTTTGAGATTTTTGTTAATGCAAAGTGCGTTATAAATTAAATTCATTATTATTATTATTATTATTAATCAACGCAAGGTCTGTTTCCAACAAGACTTTCATCCTCAATGACTTTCTTCAAAGATGAGGAGTTAGATTTTCTCGACATCACGGAATCTTGGTTATCAGATGGTGAGTCCAGCGCCTTGGTGGAATTATTACCTCCGGACTGTCTATGTTTTAATGCCACGTGGCCATCAGGCCGGCGCGGGAGTGGATTATTAACAGTCTTTAAACCAAACTTTGCCTGTAAACAATTGGCCATCCCTGTTTCCTGCCCTAGCTTTGAGCTGAGAGTCTTTGAACTCGGACATTCTCCTCTTGTTCTGTGTGCTCTCGTCTACTGCTCCCTGAGATCCAAGGACTTCATAAGTGAATTATCTGACTTTTTGGCTGATATCACACTGAGATACACTCACTTATTAATTATTGGAGACTTTAATATCCATGTCAGGAGAAGCCCTTAGCGAAAGACTTCCTAGATTTATTGGACTATTTTAATTTATCTCAGCAGGTAACCAGTCCCACCCAAGAACACGGTCACACGTTGGACCTTGTTTTAACATGTGATGTCTCTGTTTCTAATCTCGTAATCGGTGACAATGTTTTGTCAGATCACATGCCTGTATTGTTTGACTTCACCCCCCTTGTCCTACTGCTAAGCCGTGCGCTCCTGCACGTATCACTCGTGCCATTAACCATTTCATTGTTGCTTGTTTTAATGAAGACATTAACTCTGAGACGATCAAACAGCTCCTGGTGTCTCCTTCCACCGAGGAGTTGACCTCTCAGTTTAACTCTGTCTGTTTAAATGTTCTGGACCGTGTTGCTCCCCTTAAAACCAGAAAAACGAAACTTAGATCAGTGCCTTGGCTGGATGACGTCACTCGAGCTGTTAGACAGCAGTGTCGGAGAGCGGAACACAAGTGGAGGAAAGACAGGCTGCAGGCTTCATTTCAAATATTAAGGGGGAGTTGGTGTTGCTATCAGAAAACCGTTAAAGCTGCTAAATCTATTCTGATATAATTGTCTCCAACCCCCGAGCTCTTTTCTCCACCCTGAACACAGTTCTACACCTCAGTGAGCCTTCACCTCTGGAAGCCTCAACTGAACTTTGTGAAAACTTCCATTTCTTTTTAGAAAAAGTTGCGAACACCTGGGCACTCATTTCTCCACCAGCTCATGACCTGTCCATCCCATCTTAGTGTGTAACTGTGTTTGACAACTTTGAGCCCATCTCTCTGTCTTCTCTAGAGCGGGTAATGTGCAACATGAAGCCATCTGGTTCCCCCTTTGATGTGGCCCCCCCTCAACTACTAAATGAGGTTTTTCCTACTCTTTGTCCTTCTATCTATTCTCACTATTGTGAATAGCATTTTATCCTCAGTTGTGGTCCCACAAAACTTTAAACATGCTGCTGTCCAGCCTCTCCTGAAAAAACCTAACCTTGACCCCTCGGTGGTGTCCAACTTCCGACCTGTCTCCAGACTCCCATTCACTTCTAAACTACTGGAAAAAAATTGTTGAGTCTCAGTTCAAATGTTTCTTGGAGGATCACTCCATCCCAGAATTGTTCCAATCTCACTTCAGATATCTCCATAGCAATTAAACTGCTCTACTGAAGGTTTTCAATTACATTTTCATAGCCACAGACGCAGGTGATTCAGTGCTTCTTGTCCTATTGGACCTTACATCTGCTTTTGACACCATTGACCACAAGACCCTCAGTTCTAGGCTGGAGCAGTGGGTGTGCATCAAAGGGTCAGCCCTCAGATGGTTTGAGTCCTACCTCTCTGACAGAACCTTTTGTGTCAATATCAAATATTTCAGTTCAGCATCTGCAGCACTTCAGTGGGGGGTACCGCAGGGGTCCATCCCCGGTCCTCTTCTCTTTTTGTTATACCTGCTGCCTCTAGGTGCTATTTTCCATAAACACAACATAGCCTTTCATTTATACGCCGATGATTGTCAAATTTACTTCCACCTGAGACACAGAGGCTCACGCTCTATTCAACCTCTTCTGGACTGCCTGGCCAACATCCAGGACTGCATGGCTTCAAACTTCTTAAGTTTTAATGAGAAGAAGTCTGAAGTCATGTTGTTCCATCCCAATGGCTCATTCACAAACCATAACATGGTCCTTCTCTCTCTAGCCCCGCTAGAGAAACATCCATACATCCATCCATCCATTTTCTTCCGCTTATCCGGGGTCGGGTCGCGGGGGTAGCAGCCTAAGTAGGGAGGCCCAGACTTCCCTCTCCCCAGCCACTTGGAGCAGCTCCTCTGGGGGAATCCCAAGGCGTTCCCAGGCCAGCCGAGAAACATAGTCCCTCCAGCGTGTCCTGGGTCTTCCTCTGGGTCTCCTCCCGGTGGGACATGCCCGGAACACCTCACCAGGGAGGCGTCCAGGAGGCATCCTAACCAGATGCCCGAGCCACCTCAACTGGCTCCTCTCGATGTGGAGAAGCAGCGGCTCTACTCCGAGTCCCTCCCGGATGACTGAGCTTCTCACCCTATCTCTAAGGGAGAGTCCAGCCACCCTGCGGAGAAAACTCATTTCAGCCGCTTGTATCCGAGATCTTGTTCTTTCGGTCATAACCCAAAGCTCATGACCATAGATGAGGGTGGGAACGTAGATCGATCGGTAAATTGAGAGCTTTGCCTTTTGACTCAGCTCTCTCTTCACCACGACAGACCGGTACAGCGCCCGCTTCACTGCGGACGCTGCACCTATCCGCCTATCGATCTCACGCTCCAGTTTTCCCTCATTCGTGAACAAGATCCCGAGATACTTAAACTCCTCCACTTGGGGCAGGACCTCCTCCCCGACCCGGAGAGGGCACGCTACCCTTTTCCGGCTCAAGACCATGGCCTCGGATTTGGAGGAACTGATCCTCATCCCGGCCGCATCGCATTCAGCTGCAAACCGCTCCAGTGAAAGCTGTAGATCACGAGCTGATGAAGCCAATAGGACCACATCATCTGCAAAAAACAGAGAAGCGATTCTAAGGCCACCAAAACGGATCCTCTCAACACCTTGGCTGCGCCTAGAAATTCTGTCCATAAAAGTTATAAACAGAATCGGTGACAAAGGGCAACCTTGGCGGAGTCCAACTCTCACCGGAAACGAGCCTGACTTACTGCCGGCAATGCGGACCAAGCTCTGACACCGGTCGTACAGGGACCTAACAGCCCATATCAATGGGCCTGGTACCCCATACTCCCGGAGTACCCCCCACAGAACCCCCCGAGGGACGCGGTCGAATGCCTTTTCCAAGTCTACAAAGCACATGTAAACTGGTTGGGCAAACTCCCACGCACCCTCCAGGACCCTGCTGAGGGTGTAGAGCTGGTCTAGTGTTCCACGACCAGGACGAAAACCACACTGCTCCTCCTGAATCCGAGGTTCGACTATCCGACGGACCCTCCTCTCCAGAACCCCTGAATAGACCTTACCAGGGAGGCTTAAGAGTGTGATCCCTCTATAGTTGGAACACACCCTACGGTCCCCCTTTTTGAATAGGGGAACCACCACCCCAGTCTGCCAATCCAAGGGAACTGCCCCCGATGTCCACGCGATATTGCAGAGTCGCGTAAGCCAACACAACCCCACAACATCCAGAGCCCTAAGGAACTCAGGACGAATCTCATCCACCCCCGGAGCCTTGCCACCGCGGAGCTTTTTAACCACCTCGGCGACCTCCGCACCAGAGATTGGAGAGCCCGATCCAAAGTCCCCAGGCTCCGCTTCCTCAGTGGAAGACGTGCCAGTAGGATTGAGGAGGTCTTCGAAGTATTCCGCCCACCGACTCACAACATCCCGAGTTGAGGTCAACAGCACGCCATCCCCACCATAAATGGTGTTGGTCGCGTACCGCTTTCCCCCCCTGAGACGCCGGATGGTGGACCAGAATCGCCTCGAAGCCGTACGGAAGTCATTCTCCATGGCCTCTCCGAACTCCTCCCACGCCCGAGTTTTTGCCTCAGCAACCACCCGAGCCGCATGCCGCTTGGACTGCCGAGAGACTGACTGCTAGAGAAACAAAGGGTCCCTAATCTGGGGGTGATAATGGACCCTTCCTTGATACTTAGTCATGTAAACATGATTGTTAAATCCTGTTTCTTTTTTTTTTCAGCTGAGGCGGCTGTCTAAGCTGAAGCCCATACTTTCCAAAAATAACCTCGAGACAGTAATACATGCTTTCATAATATTGAGGCTCGATTACTGCAATTCACTTTTGTTTGGAATCAGTCATTCCTCCATTGCATGTCTACAGCTGGTCCAAAATGCTGTAGCCCGATTTTTAACTGGTACAGGCCATAGAGAGCACATCATGTTGATAACTTGGCGGTTGAGTATGCAAGGATGTGTGGTAACACAAGTGATGCTACACATTCCTGATTTGTGTTGCAAATGCGTACCTGCGCACCAGTTATGTGCACCCCTGGCACATGCCTTATAAAGCTTGATATCAGTTTGTGCATAATGTTATTGCTGTGCAACTTGTAACAAACAAGAATGCAATTTTTTTAATGAGAATAGTGGACACAAATAGAACCTTAATGTTATATATGAAATGGTTCAGATCATATTTGTTAATATTGGCTTTTCATTCAGGAGAGTAAAACAGTTCATTTGACATAAAACTTGTAATAGAAAATGTGACAATATCCAGTAATCTTCAACCTATTTGTTGCTTAAAAAAAAACAGTGAATAGCTTTTGTAGTGGAAAAGGGTAAAGTTTCAATAAACAGAGTACCATTGATTACAATAGAAATTATGATATTTTCAGCATCTAAGTTTCAGTTATCCTGTAAGTTAGCCCAGAATGTCACAATAGAATAACTCATGTCTTTGACGTCACAAAAATATTTTGTAAATTGATATTTTGCCAAAAGTTTTAATGAAATGATCTTTTATAGCAGCAATAGTTGTTCTATAAGATGCCCATAAGCTGCTCTAAAGTTAACTGAGAGTTTTAGTTGATCAGTTAGAAAACAGAAGTGCTCGAGTTGCACCCCAGAAGTAATAAAGTCAACACTGAAAAGACATTAGGATGATGAACATGTCACCAACGAGCGTTTGATTTCTGTTTTATGGATGATTTCACTGACAATATTATACACACACACACAAGCTGACACATCATCTGAATAAGAAGCACCCCCAATTCCAGATTATTATTTCACAGCTGAGATATAAATGTATTCAAATACAGATGGTTGCACAAACATATTGAGCTCTTTTTAGATGTAGAGGTGAACAACTCGGCAGATAAACAGCTGCTGATAGAAATGTTACACAGGCAGAAATCCTATGTGCATTATACTGAAACAGCTGTATTTTACAGATAAACAGCTGGAGATAAACAGAAGCTGGACTGTCACTGACTGATTAAATGAAAAATGCACTTAAGCATGGTAAGCATCCAGGAAATAAACTTTTTGTTTAAACAATTGTAATTATTTTATTTATTTTGCAAACTCTTCTGTTAGTATCTAATCATACATTTTTTAGTAATATTTGTCTTGTTTACCAGTATCTATTGTAAATAATCATTAATGACCAATACTTTGAAATAAAATAAAAAATCTTCTAGCTATTTAAATCTTGATGGATTTTGGTTTAATAATTTTATTTCACTTGTTTATTTTATATGAATATTTTTATATATTTTATGTGTTTTATGGTATGTTTAGTCTTGAATGCCGGGAAAGCAGTTAGCTTGAACTTTGTGTGTTCTGGCCTGAGAGCTCTGACGAATTTCTCTAGAAATAGTGAGGCAATCAGAAACCATTTGGGAGCCCAGAACCTCGGAGTTGTGTGCAGTCTCAGAGGTTAGCTGCAGAACAGTCAGTAAATTTGCTCTGAATTGTAAACCTGTCTGCTTTTAGAACTTCAATGTCTTGATTTGTCCACATGTGTTAAACAACAAAAAATATTGTGTCTGATTTACAGGGTGTCGTTTGTAGTTACACAGTCAAATATTAACAGCAATATTTAGTTTTATTTAGCATTTCATAAGGAAAAAAGTAGTTTTTTTCAAAGTTAGATTTTTGCCATGTTGTTCATACATTTATAAATGTCATAGGACCAAACTAAATATTTACTTTATAAGCCAAATATTTAGTTTACAAGCAAAATACTTAGCTTGCAAGTTAAATATTTAATTAGCAAGCTAAATATGTAGCTCCATGCTAAATATTTAGTTTACAGATTAAATATTTAGCTCAATGCTAAATATTTAGTTTACAGATTAAATGTTTTTGTCAAAGCTAAATGTTTAATTTAGAAACTAAATATTTAACTTACAAGTTAATAGTTATTTATTTAACTAAATATTTAGGTGTAAAATAAATATTTAATTTCAAAGCCAAATATTTAATTCGTAAACTAAATATTTAATTTGCCAACTAAATATTTACATGTAGCTTTGACCAAAATATTTATTTTCCAAGCTAAACATTTAATTTCCAAAAATAAATATTTCTTTTGTTAGGCTAAATATTTAGCTCAGACCTAAATGTTTAACTTGTTAGCTAAACATTTAACTTGCAAGTTAAATGTTTATGTCTGAGCTCAATATTTAGCTAGCAAGTTAAATATTTAGTTTAATAATAAAATGTTTAGTTTGGAAATTAAATGTTTAGTTTTCAAAATAAATATTTAGCATTGAAATTAAAATTTTAATTTACTCCTAAATGTTTAGTTCATTAACTTGTAAGTGAAATATTTAGTTTGTAAAATAAACATTTAGCTTGGACATAAACATTTAGTTTGTAAAGTGAATATTTAGTGTGGAGATAAGCATTTAGCTTGCTAACTAAATATTTAACTTGCAAGTTAAATATTTAGTCTGTAAACTAAACATTTAGCATGTAAATCAAATATTTTGGTTGTAACTATGGCATGCAAAATATGACTGATTTTTTTCTTATGAAAGGCTAGAAACCAAAAACCAAAATATTGCTGTGAATTTTTGACTATTCAACTTTACAAATGGCACCCCATACTGATTAACGTATGTGTAAACACACTTTCCACTGTTGAGAAAGTGCAGTTGTTCAGTGTATTTATATTGCTACTGCAATGCAACTTTCCTTTTAACATGCACAGCAGGAGTACATGTAATTTGTTACAGTATTTAGGCAGCTTTGCCAACACTAGTCCACACAGAACAACACAAAGCCAAGAGGATGGCTGGTGAGCTAAGTGAAACATTTACTGGCTACAGAGATAAAAAGAGTAACAGTATTTTTATTATTATTATTTTTTTACATCCAACAAACATACGGTAAGCTTCAGAGTCAGAATGTGTACTCCCTCCCTGATATGTTCTATTCACTTGCCAGGTGCCTTTGTAATGAGAAAATTAATATTTGCCTTGTCAGTGGTCATAATTCAGATACTATTGGTGTACATCAAACAAAATTTATAGGCAATTTCTTGCTAATATTGATTTCAAATCATCTACTTGCTTGGTGATGTACATGCTATGAAATAGCAAATGAGTCCCCTGAACCAAGCGTGGTAATCAAGCTCTATCAGACTGTCATCCTATTTCCTGCTTTCACAGATTCAAATTTTCCACGTGAAGAATCAGATTGAGACAAAATCCTATATATGTACCGCTCTGGTCATTTAAATGCAATGTACACCCTGACAATTCTTTGCCTTTTTTATTGAATTATTTATGGGGGGGATGGGACTCCAGGATTTTTATTCTAGCACTGTGGATATGGGTTTAAACATCTTAACAGTGCATTTTGAGCCTCTGTATTCAATTCTAGAGCAATAGGGCCCACGAGAGATTTGCCACCATTTAAGGTGCCTTTCAGTGTGTTTAAACTGCCCCCCCACCCATTTTTTTAAAGACTCTATTTAAATTGGATGTATTAAGAATGTAAAGAAAGAAGACTGTGACCCTTTGCATTAGTATTCTCTTGGCTTTTCTCTTAACCCATAATGTTCCAGTGAAGTGAAAATGGGATTTATTCATGTAAAATGGGCAATGAAATATTCCCTAGATATCTCAGCCTGGACAATGTCTCATTGTTGTCATTTTGACAAAGGCTAACATCTGGCCACTGTGTTACTTCCCACCTACTGCATTCACCAGCTTCAAGTCATCAAATCGACCATGCAGCCTGTCACTTGGCCAATCAGCCTATACAGCAAGTTAGTCAACCGATCAGTTATCCAGTCCATTTAAGTCAGATTGCAGCCGTCTAGTTAAATGACTTCTTCCACACCTCATTTCTTCTTTCACTTGCTCACTCTCCTTTCCTCTGAAGTGGCAACAGGGAAGGGAGCGAATAGAGCTGGTTGAAAAAAAGTGGGAAAATCATTGTGATTCGTGTTTTTTTGTGTGTGTAATTCATGTAAACTGGTTTCTTGAAAAATGTATACAAACATATATATATATA
>JBBPBX010030551.1:0-13782 GCA_038048925.1 Garcialebias charrua
ATAACCTTGCTGGTTTGTAGCAGACGTTGCTTTATTGTTTAAGCTGCACAAATACACTTAACAGACTGCATGATCCTCCACCGCTCCGTTCTCTGACTTTCTTTCACACCCGAACCTGCGCGCCTACGTCACGCTCTCACTGGCGGTGCGTTCACTGGCACTCTGTAATATACATGCACAACACTGCTGTATACATTACAACTCCATCAGAGACAGATCCGTTAAAAAAATGAATCAGAGGAATGACACAAACTTCATTTTATTTAGGCTAGTTGTTTTAGGAAACTACACCTGCACTTTAAAAATGATTGTTATTTAGATTGGAAAAAGTCTGCACAAAATATAGATTAAAAAACCACCACAAAAACTAAAGTGCAGGTGTAGTTTTACTTGGAGACTAAATACTTTACTAAATAAAGTAATTTCAGTAAAATTACCCCTTGTTGTTTTTAAAAATTTTATATAATACTGCAAAGCAACATGTTAAGTTAATTTTGTCAAATAAATACATTTGATTTTTTTTTTTTAAGTTATCACGAAATTTATCGTTATCGTGATAATACTCTGAAATATCACGATATAATTTTTGAGCCATATCGCCCACCCCTAATCCTCATACACAGGATCAACACAGGCTTTTGCTCGATCTGCATCTTTTTCCAGGGAAATCCTTATTTCAGAGATGATCCACCCCCATGTGCATGTTTGATCCTGAATGCTGGTGAAGATTCTCTGTCGTCCAGGACATGATAAAATCAAAAAAGGCGTTCAATACAGAAACAACTGGACTTTGTTTGTAACAGAAAACGTTTCGCTTCCCATCTTTAAATAAATAAATAAATGTCCATTTTTTGTCATCTGTGTATGTTTCCCATACAAGACGAAATTTGTCTCTGCATTTAACCCAACCACCACCAGGTGGTGCAGTGAGCAGCCATAGAAAGCGCCCGGGGAGCTGGGGAAATAGGTGTGCACTCATAGACACCCCAAGGTGTGTAGTGGCCGGGGTTCGAACCTGGGTCCTTCGGGTCCCAAGTCGGAAGCCCTGCTACTACACCATCTTGGCCCCTGGCTTTATCAATTAAATGAGCAGGCTGTGAGTGAGTGAAGTTATAAACAATGTTTGAATGTGTCACAGGTATGTGTTATCTCAAGTATGTGTGTGCGTTAGCTTTCAATTTACATAGGTTGGTGCGTATCACCTCAGCCTGTTTATAACTTCACTCACTCACAGCCTGCTCATTGAATTGATGAAGCTCCCCGGATGGGAAGCTAAACGTTTTTTTTTGTTACAAATAAAGTCCAGTTGTTTCTGTATTGAACGCCTTTTTTGAGTTTGATCCTGAAGTTAAAAGTAAAGCAGCCGACTTGTTCCAAACCTGTTGAGAACATTCAGTTCTACTTCATGCAGGCTGCCGCCCTTTAAGCCACGCTAGTGCTGGACAATAATTCAATAACGATAAATATCGCGATAATTCAATAACGATGATATGAAGTTTAAGCATATTTTCGATATTTCGATAGGATTTTACAACGTTTCACTGACGTTTTTCTGTTTCTGTTCGGGTTGAAGCGGCTGCTTCAACAACCCGCCCGGACAGAAAAAGCTGTGACACAAAACGTGCGTGGTGACGTCGTTGTTACGCAGCGCTCACTCCAGCAGCAGGCGTTAGCGGTAGCAGGCTAAAAGCTAAGCTAGTCTCCAAAGCGCGTTAAGTTTTCGCTTCAAAACGAGTCAAACGAGTGCTCATGACCGTCAGAATGTGACTGAACAAAGTTTCACAAGCGAAGAGAAAGCAGACGACATCACTGATGAGAGGAAAGACTAATTCGTCGGTGTGGACGTAGTTCGGTTTTGTTAAACTGCAGGTCTCATCTGCAGCGAGTCTTACTCGGTTTCTTTATTTTGCAAAACGTGACGGAGTCGTTCTAACTAGCGGTGGGAACATCTAACTTGTTTAATCTGAAGAGTTTCCACTCGATAGAATATGATGAGAGTCAGAAGATGAAGAACAATAAAGTTTGAGCCAACGTTTCCCTGAAACTACGACGTAAACAAACAGCCCCAGCGCTGCATGTTTTTTTATTCAAAATAAAACAAATTCATCAGAAGAAGAAAAAACACTGAATGAAAATGTGCAGAAAGACGAAAATAGTGTTTTAATATCTGCCCCTTGTTTAAAAAATACAAAATAACTACAAACAAACAACCTTCACTTCACCTGCACCACACCTTCCCAACAACTTTGATTTAATCATATTTTAAAACATATAGTTTTAGAAATGTTTATGGTGATATCAAGTCAACACAATCCTGTTTCCTGATTTACAACTCAGCTCCTTCAAACTAGTCCTAAATGGAGGTTTTACAAACATTTACATTCCCTTCAGGGTTTAATAACTTTAAACAAATTTTAATTGAATATTTGGGGGGTAATTTTTTTTTAGTTTTATACATGACTTGTAAAATACTATGTTCAACCAAATCATAAAATTTTAATAATTTAAACTGATGAAATATTTGTTGGGTGACCATAGCACTTCCTACTAATAATTCTTATAGCTCTTTTTTATAAAATAAAAACAGGGTTTGTAATAGTTTTACATGCTTTTCCCCAAACTTCAATACAACAGATTAAATATGGAACAATCATTACATTATACAATATATTCAAAACTTTGTCATTCAAAAACTATTTTACTTTATACAGTAATGCAATTGATTTTGTTATTTTTATTCTTAAGTAATTTCCATGAGATTTCTATGTCAGCTTCTTATAAATAACAACACCCAAAAGTTTTATTTAATTAACTGTGAATTTCAATGCTGTAAATTTTAAAGATGTTTAAAGTTAAAACTATTAATATTGACACAGTTGAGAATTTTATGGCAAGAAAGTTCATGCTCAATAATCCAGGTACCAAATCCAAATTCTTTTTTATAGAAACTGGTTGGAGGATGGAGGGTGAAACGTTTCTATAAAAAATAAACTGTCCAGATGACCCGACTGAGAGTTATTGGGTTGAGAAGTTTATGTTTATTTGATGGTGATTTCCATCTTTTTGGAGGCTAAATACAAATACAAGGTGAACATTAATTTATTTGTATAGTTTATAGTTTTTTTTAGGCTTTTATATTGTTTATATCGATATCGAATTATATCGTTATCGACCGAAATTAAGAACTATATCGTGATAAAAATTTTGGCCATATCGTCCAGCCCTAAGCCACGCCCTAGTGGGTTTTACCCCTGCGCTTCGCGCCAATCACTGAAGACTTCTAGTCCACGCCCACCTGCCATGGGCCCCGCCTCAGTCTGCTATTTAGTCTGCTGCTGACCGAGAATCGACTCCCTAAAAATTTTCACGCCATATGATTCAGAAGATTTCTTCTACGATGGATTCCAGAAGATCCTTTAAGAAATGCACAGGGTGCAAACCCGGCTTCATGCTGCAGGCCGACAGGCATCTTGCATGCGAGATGTGCCTTGGACTGGAACATGCACAGCAGGTAATGGTTCAGCACCCGGAGTGTCTCGCCTGCCAACTCCTGTCTACGGAGGAGAAGGAGCGCCGGTTCGATCTCCTTGACCGGACGGCAACGGAGACTCAGCCGATGGTGGTCGCTCCCCCTCCCCTGTGGTTACTGGAGAAGGGGGATTACGCGTCCACGGGGGTAGCTAGCGAGGCCGACCTGTCCCCCGCTGGGGGTTCAGGTCCGGTCTCACCCTTCATTCCCCAGCTGGAAGGAGCTAACAGTCGTGTTGCCCCACTTCTATTGAAGTGTGTGGAACCGACCCTACCCACCACAGAGGGAGAATCCGTGGTCGGCATGGCCGCCATGACCAACGCACGGTCGACCAGGGCCCTCACGTCAACCTGGCCGACGCGCTACCCGACATCATGAAATGGGCAGCGGGTACGTGCAACATGACGGTCCCTGAAGGCACCACACAGGCGTCTTCGACGCCGCTCCTGGCTGGACGTTTCGCTGCAAGGCAGGTGAACCAGGCGCAGATGATCTGGCCGTGCGTCCCGGACATCCTCTCCCTGCTGCAGGCAGAAGGACAGGAACCATTAAAAATGAGAGCTCCTGTCTCGGCTTTTGTTCCGGTGACAAAGGTCCCAGGGCTGACGGACCAGACCTTTCCTCCGGTCCCGCCGCTGGAGCGGAGCTTGTCCGCGGTTTTTGGACTGAAAGCCGCAAAACATGTGGGGAAGCCCGCCACACCACCCGCACCTGCAGATCAGTTCACCACGAAAATGCAGGACCGCATCCACAAGTGTGCTTCGCAAGTTGGTGCAGCTGCAAACAACATAGCGCTCCTGGCGATCGGAGTCGGGAGGGAGCCGACGCACGAGAAGGCTGGAGCAGCTCTCGACGTGATCGCCAACCTGTGCGGGGCACTGGCGACCTGCTCTGCACGGATCACAGCGTGGGCCACGCTGCTACAAAGGCAAGTCTGGCTCAAACTGTCCCCCTCCATCACGGAGGAAGTCAAACGTCAGCTTTTGGAGGGGCCGATCTCGACGCAGGGTCTATTCGGTGAGCACTACCAGGCCGTGTTCGAGCAGCTGCGTTCATCCACGGACACGCTCGAGCAGGTGAAGAATCACGTAGCATCACCTCGGGCAGACCCTCGTGTCGCACGCGGTCCGATGCGCCCTAGGGAGCAGAGCAGGGCGTACCGCAGCGTGCAGAGGTTCTCATACCCATCACAGACCTTCGCTGTGCCGCAGACCACAGCTCCGTCCAGAGGACACCCGGCTCACTATTACCAGCGGGCCGGGAGCTCCAGAGGCAGGGGTCGCCAGCAGACCTCATGGGGTAGCTAGCACCAGGGTGCAAAGAGAGACATGTTCAAAAAATGACGCTGTGAAGGGGATGTGTTTAACAGTTTTTTGAGTTCTGAAAATAAAGTTTCTGTCTTTGAGAACAGTGTTTGTTATTCAGACATGCTGGTTGCCTCTTTCCTGAGGTCCGTGAACACATCTCCAGGTTCGTGCAGTACAAACAAAGCAAATTCTTTCACACAAAGCCGAGCTACGAGTGGTTTCGATGTTCCCCCGGTAACCACTCCAGCCCCGCCTCCCCACTCGAAGATGGGGGCATGCGTACGTGACTGCCAGTAGGCACTCAGTAGCCGTGTTTCCATCAAGGTTTCTAGATGCGCATTTTGAAGCATCGCATCAGAAAAGCTGAATGGAAACGGCAAAATTCGAGTTAACTTCCTCTAATTCGCTCAAAAGTTGATACGCTCGCTTGAGGTGGTTTTTGGGGGTTTCGAAACAGAGCTGATGCGCAAAACGACAGATGGAAACAGATTTGCCGACTCAGTTCTGCCGTAGCGAACATTCACGTCACGTGACTGATCAGCTGTTTCCGCTCCGGACAACATGTAACATCGCTAAAACTAGTTGGCATGACAGAATAAATACAACTTGCCCGATAGCAACACATACCTGAAATATTCTCTCCATTTTGCCGAGATGTGTGGTCGGGTTCTGTTTTCAACCGCTACTTCCTGTTTACTGTAGACATGCGTAACGCTGACGTCTGACGTAATGACGCTGACGTCTGATGTAATGACGCTGACGTCTGACGTAATGATGCGCTTCAAGCCAGTTAATGGAAACACTTCTGATACGCATTAATTTGTATTTACATTTTTGCGAGATTTCAAAAATTAGCTCAAAATTCGAAATGAAAATAGATGGAAACACGGTTAGTGTTGCACTGCACAGTCATGTCAGACAAACATCTGTGCTTGTTAACACAGTTAACTGTCATGAGCCTGGCCTGGACACATTGGTCCCAGCCATGACATTTCTGTCTTCTTCAACGAGTCAAGCAACAGGTAATGTCACTGACCCGTCTCAAAAAAGACGTTTCTCATGCACACATGATTCAAACGTGTGTCAGTCCTGCACCCGTGAGGCTACATGCAGTAAACGTCCCTTTTCAGACCAGCCTCCCTTGGGCCAACGTGGACTCTGTCCACTTGGCAGCGGTAGAGGCCAGATTATGTCTCCTCAGGCGGCGGCAGAGGCCAGATTATGTCTCCTCAGGCGGCAGAACAAGATGGATGCCCCCTTGACAGATCACATAGCGATTTGGCTGCAAACTTGCTCTCTGAACAAATGGTTACGGCGTCTGGTTCGCGACAGTTACACTCTGCAGTTTGCAATGACGCCACCCAGATTCAACAGAGTTTTGGAGATGAAACTCCTCTCCAGCACAAGGGGCGGCGCTGAGATTGGAACTACAGGAACTTTTGGCGAAACACGTCATTTCCGGGGTTCCTCCGGACGACGAAATGAACGGGTTTTATTCAAAATATTTCCTAGTTCCCAAGAAATCAGGGGGTCTCAGGCCGATTTTAGACTTATCAGTTTTCAACGACTACATTATGAAACGTCCTTTTCATATGTTAACGTTGAAGTGTGTTCTCGAGAACGTGACGTCAGGGGACTGGATGGTACTAATCGATCTCAGAGATGCTTACTTCCATATACCGATCGTCCCAAAACACAGGAAGTTCCTCAGGTTTGCCTTTCAAGGAACCTGTTACGAGTTCAATCGCGTACCCGCTACCCTTCGGGTACGCGCTTGCGCCGCTGACTTTTACGAAGGTCATCGAAGTAGCGTTACAACCGCTGCGTTCGAGGGGCTTCCGAGTCATGTACTACTTCGACGATCTGTTGTTCCTGTCTGGATCCAAGATGGAGGCATCAACACAGACGGAGATTCTGGTGAGTCATCTGACCAGTTTAGGCTTCGCCATAAATTGGGAGAAAAGCTCTGTTTCACCAGCTCAACAGATACTTTTTCTGGGTGTCAACTTATGCTCTATAACAATGAAAGCGGTCCTGTCGAACCAGAGAAAAGAGTCGCTGACGTCACTCCTCCACCGCGTCCGGCCACATACCACGGTGTCTGCGATCACAATTATGCGGCTGTTAGGAATGATGGCCGCCGGCTACACGGTGGTAAAACTAGGTTTATTGAACATGCGGAAGCTGCAGAGGTGGTTTATTCGTCAGAGAATAGGCCCTGTACACCACAAAATTCGCCAGCTCACGGTAGAGGTGTCGTTTCTTCGCCCGAGCCCTACCCTACCCGAGCCCTACCCGACTTCGGGTAGGGTAGGGCCATATTTTTGCGTTTGATTGGCGGGCCGGGTCGGGCTCGGGCTTTGATGTGGTTTTTTTTAATCATACAGCACAAACAAAACTAAATAAAAATGCACACAATATAAAATTGTTTTAATCTGCTTGTAAAGAATATAAGGCAGTAAGTTTACTGATGAGGAAATAATTAATAGAGTGAATTTAGATGGTGAAAACCGCAGCGCAGCCACTAAATTGCGCAACTCAGCCCCGCCCACCCTGCTTTGCTCCTCTGCGGCCTACTGACTGAGGATCTGCACTTGACCTACACAACAACAACAACAAGCGGCATAATGGAGCCTGAAAGAGTTCAAGAAAAGCTGAAAACGGGCTTCAACATCAAAAGTCACCGCGAGCAGCGCGCTCACACCTCCTCCATCAAAACAAAGAAGAACAACATCAAGTTCTTTTGCTGAGTGGGAGAACGCAGTGGATGAATCAGACAGTGAAGAAGATGAGGTCACGCTGTACACCACTCTAAAGCATGCTGTGGCCGATGAAAGAGACTTGCTTGGATTCTGGAAATTAAACTCGAGTGTGTACCCAAAACTGGCCAAGTTGGCGAGATCTGTGCTCTGCATCCCAGCGAGCAGCAGCAGCAGCGAGAGAGTTTTCAGCGCGGCTGGACTCACAATCGATCAGAGGAGGACATCTCTCAAACCTGCTACAGTGGACGCGATATTGTTCTTACATGACAACATGTAAGCCATGTAAGTAGAAAAACTTCTTGACCGATTTTTAAATATATTTATAATTTTGTATTTAAGCAACTAAATCCAGATTTATTTGGCAGGTTCACAGCTGAAGAGGCTGCGCAGCTGACGGCCGCTCCGGCCGGCGCAAACAAAGCCATCTTGATATATGCGCGTTTTATTTTGTTCATGTTTGTGCAGTTCTTATAAATATATTTGTGATACTTTTTATTGTTCTTTATCACTGTTACTGTTATAATTCAAGCCAGGTTGTGCAATATAGGCTGTTTTCGACCATTATTTTTTTTAGCGCTTAATAAAGCTTTTTTTTTTTTTTTTTTTTTCTTCTTTCGGCTTCTCCCTGCGTTAGGGGTCACCACAGCGAACTAGTCGCATGAAGACTTGGCAATTGTTTTTACGCCGGATGCCCTTCCTGACACAACCACAGACAACCGAGCAACCACAGCCCTCTGTGTGGAGCAGAGAGCTGATATCTAGGGTGCCCAGGGGAGCAGATGGTGTGGGTTAAGGGCCTTGCTCAAGGGCCCAGAGTGGGGCAGATGAGGGTGGAGACAGGTGTGACCGCTTCACTTTATCCCACCCACATCTTTGATGTTGTCGGTACCGGGGCTTGAACCGGTGATCTTCCGATCACAAGCTCACCTTCTTAACCTCTGCGCCACCACACCATTATTTTTTTAGCGCTTAATAAAGCTTAATAAATAAACGCAGTGTTTTTTTTTATTTTATTTTTTTTTATTTTTTTTTATCGGGTAGGGTCGGGTCGGGCGGTGATTTCTAGGAAATGAGCGGGCTCCCTCGGGCTTGGGTAATTAAACTAAGGGCTCGGGTAGGGTAGGGCCGTGGATTTCCGGCCCTATGACAGCTCTAGCTCACGGTCCCCCTGTCTGTGAGGACGGACCTGGTGTTCTGGGAGAATCCCAGGTCTCTGTCAGAGGGGGTTTCCCTGGGCAAAGTAACGTCACGGAGGGCGGTCTTTACCGATGCGTCTCTTTCCGGTTGAGGGGGGACATGTCAGTCTCAGACTGTGGGCGGGACGTGGCCACCCGGCACGTCTCTCCACATAAACGTGTTGGAGTTGTTAACAGTACACAAGGTTCTGAAACACTTTGTACACATGCTTCATCAACAGGATGTCCTTGTGCACACGGACAACATGACAGCCGCAGCTTACATAGACCGCAAGGGCGGGGTTCGCTCAGCCCAGCTGTTGAAAACAGCCAGGGAGCTGCTCTGCTGTGCAAACGTTCACCTCAGATCACTGAGGGCTGTTTACATCCCAGGTGTGCTGAACAGAGGTGCCGACATCATGTCGAGAGGGGGGCCTCTGGACAGAGATTGGACGTTACACCCAGACCTGGTGTCTCAAATCTGGTCCAGATTCAAGAGGGCGGAAGTGGATTTGTTTGCGATGCGAGAGAATTCACAGTGCTCTGGTGTCTCAAATCTGGTCCTGGTTCGGGAGGGCGGAAGTGGACCTGTTTGCGACGCGAGAGAATTCACAGTGCCCCCTGTTTCTTCTCCCTGAGTCCCCTCGACACCCCCCGCTGGGGGTGGACGCGTTTGCTCACAAACCATGGCCAAGGGTGTTGAGTTATGTTTTCCCTCCTGTTCCTCTGCTATCAACACTGCTGGAAAGAGTGAGAGAGGAGGGAGTATCAGTCATTCTGATCGCTCCACAGCGTGTAAACGCACCATGGTTTCCGGTCCTGCAGCAGCTGACAGGCCGCTCCTGGAAACTCCCTTGGAGAGACGATGCTCTACTGCAGGCAGGGGGCGCAATAACGAGTCCTCCGGTAATAGGCCAGCATCTGTGGGCCTGGATGCTGAACGACAGCGTCTAGAAAACCTTGGTTTCTCTAAAGATGACATTGGAACCATTCAGGGCTCACGTGCACAGTCTACAATAGCTGTTTACGCTTCAAAATGGGCTGCTTTTCAACGCTGGTGCGTGGAAAGACATCTGGACCCATGTTCATGTCACTATGGTCCAGTCTTGTCTTTCTTACAACTATTGCTAGACAGAAAATTGGCTTTCAGCACCATTAAAACATATGCTGCAGCAATTTCTTCATGTCATGAGGGGTTTAATGATAGAACAGTGTTTAATCGTCCCCTAATGAAATGTTTTTCGAAGGGTGCTCGCCGTCTTCGGTCGGTTTCCCGGTCCTTGGCTCCTCAATGGGACCTGGTTATTGTGTTAAACGCACTAAGGATCCTTTTGAGCCACTAAATGAGGTTCCACTAAAGTTCCTGTCATTTAAAACGGCTCTGTTGTTGGCTCTTACGTCAGCTAAAAGAGTAAGTGACCTTTCTGGACTGTCTGTTTCTCCTTCTTTCTTAAAGATACAAGGAGATGGGAGTTCTGCTGAGCTTAGGCCTAATCCAACATTCATACCAAAGGTCATAACGTCTTCATTCAAGTCTAGGATCATCACACTGGACGGTTTTTGCCTTCCTTCTCACTCTAAACCAGAGGAGGAGCAGTTTCACTTGCTTTGCCCGGTTTGAGCTCTCAGATGTTATGTAGAACGCACAGCCGCAATACGTAAATCTGATAAGCTCTTTGTACATTTCAGAGAAGGCTCTCAGGGTCAACCTTTGACCCCTCAGCGGTTGTCGCATTGGTTGTGTGAGGCCATCTCCCAGGCTTACAGTTCTGCTGGTCTACAGCCTCCCGAGGGCATTAAAGCTCATTCCACTCGAGGGATGGCGACTTCCACAGCCTTGTTCAATGGTCTGTCGGTACAGGATATCTGCTCTGGAGCTTCCTGGTCGTCAGTAACTCCTTTTATCCGTTTTTATCTGCGAGATGTCTCCAGCTCCTCTTTGACATTTTCTGTCCTCAGGGTTGCAACGGAGTAAAAAACTTTCATTATCAATAAAATTATTGATTAAATGACACAGTCGTTTCTGTCTTTATTGATGGGTGATACCGTATAGCGGAGTCAGTAGAACTTGTGCTTCCTGTTTCTGACTCTGCTTCGGTTAATTTTGTTATTTCACCATCAGTTATCAGGTTTCACCTGCCAAGTACCTTCAGTGAGGGTGGCGGTTGCCAGGTTGTTTGGTTCCAGTCAGACCCAGTGAGGCATGGACCATATCCGGCTCCGCCTTTAACCCACTAGGGCGTGGCTTAAAGGGCGGCAGCTTGCATGAAGTAGAACGTTGGTTACGTATTGTAACCCCAGATTCTATGAATGCAGGCATAGCCCTTTAAGCTCCTCGGCCTCCCTGGCTCTCAATTGGCTAAAAAATTTAACTTGTTGGGAGTCGATTCTCGGTCAGCAGCAGACTAAATAGCAGACTGAGGTGGGGCCCACGGCAGGTGGGCGTGGACTAGAAGTCTTCAGTGATTGGCGCGAAGCGCAGGGGTAAAACCCATGTGGCTTAAAGGGCTACGCCTGCATTCATAGAATCTGAGGTTACAATACGTAACCAACGTTCAGTATAAAATGAAAGGCGGAGGCCTGAACACATCCAGCATTATTTTATTTTGCAGTCACCAAATTGATGACAACAATGTTTCTCTGTGTAGCCGGACGGGTATTGATAAAAATAGGGAACTTTAGTTTAAAAAAATAAATAATCTATTTTAATAAAAGAAAGTGAATTTGGTTAAAAACTTTACTAAAAGTTACCCTTAGGCACATAGACCCGTTGCAGATGAGGCATGAGGCAAGTTCACACAGACAATTAATTGCACAGTAGTTTAATTAAATAAAATCCTAAATTTAAAATATTTACAATTTAAAAAGGTTAAAATCCTAAATTTAAAATATTTACAGTTTAAAAAAGGTAGTTAAAGCTCAAATAAACAATAAAAGTGCAATACTCTAAAAACAGGACAATCTCACACACAAAATCATACACCAGTGTTAATGTCACCGCCTGAGAGATGCTCAATCAGTAAAACAGTAGTCCAAAGTCCACCCTGGTGAGATCCGCTGCTCCCAAAGAGACGCCACTCAAACCGACGCCTGTATGAGTGGTTGAACTGGCATCAGTCGGCTCAGCTCAGCCCGCAGGACGCGTGACGTAGCCCACGCCACGCCGTCCAGACAGCGGGCGCCAAACAGTCCCAGGACCAGCCGGAAGGCGAGGGACGACCCGGATGGGGGCAGAACCAGTCGGGACAACAGTAGACACGGCCACGAACAACACAGGAGGCAGACTGTCGCCAAGGACAAACAGCAGCAGCTACCAAACATAAATATGAATTAAAATCTGAATTTGTAAGAAACAGAAAAACTGGCGCTTCAGTACTCACTGTGTTCCACCTCAACAGCATAGGGAAACAGGAAACTCGTACATGTCGCGAGAACAGTGGATCATCGCGACCCTGCACCTCAACGCTAGCGCGACACAGCCAGCACGGATGACACGTGTCAATCAATGAGGACTTGCCCCTTTTTATACCGGAAGCAGCCCCAGACCCACCAATCACATCTCTGCATGTGTGGTGCATTCAATGACCGCAGGTCATCCTGCTACATCTGTATCCTGATGCTTGCTCAACAATCCAGGTAGAAAAATCCAGAACGGTTCAGTCAGGTCTTCTGGACTGGTAAAAAAAATTTTTTTTGTAGAAAATACTTTTTCTGTCAATTTTTCTCAGGGTTTCCCCTGCCATTATACAAGCAGGGTGCCTCGCCCTGTCAACAGAACCCAACGCCCCGCCTATCAAACCGGACTGCATTCACCCCACCCCCGTTGTCACTGATGTAGCGCTAAGGGCCAGTTTACACGGCGCGTATTTTGAGTGTAACCGCTACTTTCTCTTTGCGACTTTGCTTATCGCCTACACGACGCTGCTGGCCCCCCTCTTTGACTCCGATACTTTTCTGACCCTGCTCTCAAGGTGGAAGTTTTTCGCTGACCCCCCGCTGATAATGTAAACATCTCCCGTGGAGCTTTTGTGTCAACCACATGCGCGCAGCCCGCATGCGCGGACAGTCTGACATTTCACGTGTCACGCTGCAAAATATAACAGTTTAACAATAATAAACAGTATTTATGTTGGCGTGGGAGATGTAAATTTATCTGAACTACAGTATCTATCTGGACTCGTTACATTTTTTAAACAGTGCGTAACGTGCTGTGAAAATGAAGACACCAGGTTTATTTTTTATTTATTTATTTATTCAGCACCACAAAGTTTACAACACAAACACTGAGAATTAAACTGAACACACTATTAAAACACGTGAACCGAACTGTAACTACGTTAATGAACTGGACTCTTGCTGTGTGTTCATGACCCATCAGAACCTCCGAACCGTCTGCCTGTTTGTTGATGACCCATCAGAACCTCCGAACCGTCTGCCTGTTTGTTGGAACGACAGCTTCTCCACCTGGCAGAAATAAATAAATAAATAATTAAAAACTCCGTTGTTGTGTGATCAAAGTAAACACAAGCAAACATTATATTAAGAACGTTGATTTACCTGTTGTAAGTCAGCTGTTTATCACGGAGTAAAGTCCGGTTCTGGTCCACAGTCCACTCAGCGTCTGGTGTGCAGCTTGTTAGATGAAGAGGTCCCACTTGGTGTCAAATCTGTTGACTCTTATCCAAATTCCAGCTTTAACTTGTTGTTAACTTGTTGACAACAACTTGTAGTTAGCTGATTTTAGCCAGAGAGGAAAACAGACGAGGCAGGCTGCCTCGGCTGCTGTTTACCTCAGGCAGCACGCATGCGCAGTAGTGAAGGTTCCAAAAATCACAGCGCCATCTAATGGCCCAGCATGGTAACTACAGTGAAATCATGAGGACGGGGGGTGGAGGGGGAGAGAGTCGTATCCACAGAATTCGACCGTGTCAACGCAAAACTTTTCACCTAATTAACATACCCAAAACATCCGTTTCCCCCACACAGTGTCCGTGTAAACAGGGCCTAAG